>CM040242.1:214953128-215061090 GCA_022545495.1 Chrysanthemum lavandulifolium
TTTAGTCTTTCAACTACACCGTTCTATTGAGGAGTTCGATGAACACTTCTTTGATGACCGATTCCAATACTTTCATAAAATTGACTTAAGTCTCGGTTAACGAACTCTATGCCATTGTCGGTCGAACAATTCTAACCGTGTTGTTAAGACGAACACGAAGTTGCTTGATAAGTTTGATGATGACGGTGGAGTTTCATCCTTAGTCCTCAAGAACTTTACCCAAGTAAATCTAGAGTAGTCATCAACAACGACTAAAATATATCTCTTCCCATTAATTATTTGCACTCTCATTGGTCCATGCGATGATCCATATGAAGGGTATGAAGAACTTCCATTACTGAGTTTGTGGGTTTTGGTTTGTGGGCATATTTCATGCTTTTCCCAATTGACAAGTCGAGCAAAGATGATCTTTCTCATATTTTAACTGGGTAAGCCTCGACAAGATCCTTTCGAAAGATTGTTTATGGTGCAAGTTCAAGTGATTGAGACGACGATGCCATAACCAAGATTTTGTTTTAGAAGCCTTTGACAAAGAAGCAAATTGGAGAGGACTTCATCATGTCATCGATAGAGATGGTGTATAAGTTAGAACCTCGAGTGCCTCTTAATAATTCTACACCATCAAGTTCTCTAACGAAGCAAGTATGTTTCGAAAAGCCACTTCAAGATCGGAATCACAGAATTGACCAATGAAAACAAGTTATGACCAAGACCTTCCACATAGTATGCAGGGAAATTACACTATCTCCCACCACATAATCACCATATCCCATAATAGCTCGGATAATTGTGATCTCAAGACATAGGAACTTTGTTGAATACAAAGCCATAGTCGATAATTGTGATCTCATCCATAAGATTTGAGCACAACATGATGACATGGCTATGTATTCAACCTCTGAGATGATATGGAAGTGCTCATTTGTTTCTTGAAGACCGACTTACAAGTTTATCACCTAAAATTGAGCACCACCGACGATTTCGACGCCAGTATCTTGACATCTTGCATGGTCGATACGCATAGGCCGTTAGTGACATACCGAGTCTTCGGATACCAAAGACCCATATTAATGGATCCTTGGAGATACCGAAGACCCGCTTAACCGCTTCAAGGTGCTTTTGGTGAAGCTTAGCACGGTATCTAGCACACATGCATATAGCGAACAAAATGTCTGGTCTGCTTTGCCGTGAGGTACATCGGATCCAATCATACTTGATATTTCGTTTGATCTACTATGATCCCCGAGTGGTCCTCATCCGCTTTTGTACGCTCCACCATAGGAGTGTCAGCGAGGTCACCGGAGGTAAATCCAAATTTCTTTAATATTTCATTAGCGTATTTTGATTGATTTATAAAATGCCTCCGGACTTTGTGAAATTTGTAATCCCAAGAAAATGACATTTGTCCCATCATTGACATTTGAAATTTGGAGCCCATCTCCACGTAAAAAGCGGTCACATTCATTTGGGTCGACGAGGCAAAGATAATATCATCAACATAAATTTGAACGTGAATTAAGTGTTTGCTCGACTTTCGGTGAACAAAGTTGGATCAACTGCTCCTTTCTTTGAATCCGGTGGATAGAAGAAATTTAGATAGAGTATCATACCATGCCCTCGAGCTTGCTTCAAACCGTAAAGGGCCATTTTCAAGCGATACACATGAGTAGGATGCTCGGATTCACAAAACCTTCGGTTGGTCGACGATCGACTTCTTTAAGATCTCCGCTGAGAAAAGCCGTCTTAACATCCATCCGATAGACAATCATATTCTTACTTGCAAGATTAGCCGTGAAGATTCGATTGCTTCGATCGCGCTGTAACAGAGCAAAAGATTCCTCAAAGTCGATACCTCCTTCTTGACGATAACCTTTAGCAACTAACCGTGCCTTATTTTTCGAACATCACCGTGCTCATCAAGCTTCACTTTGAAGATCCACTTGAAAGCAATGATCATTGCACAACTGAATCGGTACTAATTCCCATACATCTCGACGATCAAACTCATGAATTTCTTCTTGCATTGCATTAAACCACCGTCCTCGGACATTGCAGCTTTAACATCTTTTGGTTCGATCTTGGAGAGTACCGAGTTGAAGAAGCACCATAAGGCATCGATGCTAATTGTTTTCGAGTTGATACGGAGCGAGAAGGATTCCCAATGATGTTATCTAATGGATGGTCATGTGTCCATTTTCTAATGTGTTCGTGTGGTTGTTGTTGAAGGACCGATGTAGCGAGTTTATATCCCCGATGAAGATGGTTCTGTGTTGGTTCGGGGCAAAGATGTTTCAAATGGAGCATCTTCGGAAGTAGCAAAGGGATTAACTTCATCATTGATGCCCGAGTCAATTCCATGACGTTCAGGTGTTGGTTCAGGGGCAAAGATGTTTTCAAATGGAGCATCTTCGGAAGTAGCAAAGGGATCAACTTCATCATTGATGCCCGAGTCAATTCCATGACGTTCATTTGATGATTGATGATTTGTTGATGAGACAGAGTGATCAGCAGCAGGCGCTTCTTGACTTAATGACATTGAAACTGTAGAGTTGACTTCATTGACAGGGATAGAAGCAACCTCTGTTGATTGAGTTGATAGATCAGTGGCACTTGGCTCATAATGTTCATCAAACATTGGATCAAACAATTTCTTCAAATCATCTTCAGATGGAGGTACATATGGAGTTGCTGGAGAAGAATTTGGAGAAGAATTTGTGACAAGGGATGAACCAATGGGACTGTTATGAAGTGCGGGTCCAGAACTGGATTGTCCAGGAGCCATTTGACCGGACAGCTCATCGAACGAAACGTGAATAGTTTCCATGATATCTCGAGTTCTTTTGTTGTAGATTCGGTAACCCTTCTTGTTTGGTGCATAACCTACAAAAACTCCAATGTCTGCTTTAGCTCTTAATTTACCTAAATCTTGACCGTCATTTGTTGGATAGCACAAAGCACCAAACACACGAAGATAGGATAAATCGTTTTTCTTTTATGAACAAGTTCATATGGAGTTTTTCCATGAGAGGTGTGAATAAGGGACGATTTTGGGTGTAGCGAAATGGCAATGGCTTCACCCATAGAAACATTGGAACCTTTGAATAAATTAGCATTGTTCTTGCGGCTTCTACAAGAGTTCGATTTCGTCTTTCAACTACACCGTTCTATTGAGGAGTTCGATGAACACTTCTTTGATGACTGATTCCAATACTTTCATAAAATTGACTTAAGTCTCGGTTAACGAACTCTATGCCATTGTCAGTTCGAACAATTCTAACCGTGTTGTTAAGACGAACCTGAAGTTGCTTGATAAGTTTGATGATGACGGCTGGAGTTTCATCCTTAGTCCTCAAGAACTTTACCCAAGTAAATCTAGAGTAGTCATCAACAACGACTAAAATATATCTCTTCCCATTAATTATTTGCACTCTCATTGGTCCGCACAGATCCATATGAAGGGTATGAAGAACTTCCATTACAGAGTTTGTGGGTTTTGGTTTGTGGGCATATTTCATGCTTTTTCCCAATTGACAAGCTGAGCAAAGATGATCTTTCTCATATTTTAATGGGTAAGCCTCGACAAGATCCTTTCCGAAAGATTGTTTATGGTGCCAAGTTCAAGTGATTGAGACGACGATGCCATAACCAAGATTTTGTTTTAAAGCCTTTGACGACAAGCAAATTGAGAGGACTTCATCATGTCATCGATAGAGATGGTGTATAAGTTAGAACCTCGAGTGCCTCTTAATAATTCTACACCATCAAGTTCTCTAAAAGCAAGTATGTTTCCGAAAAGCCACTTCAAGATCGGAATCACGTAATTGACCAATGAAAACAAGTTATGACCAAGACCTTCCACATAGTATACCCGGAAATTACACTATCTCCCACCACATAATCACCATATCCCATAATAGCTCCAAAATGGTCGTTTCGAATCTAACAGCCCAATAAATTTACTCACGAAGTTCATGAGTCGTGACCGGTCACCAAATCATATGCTTGGAATGTACTGAGTCCAAATACCGAGGACGATTTGTATGACTCGCATTTGAACACGTATAAGAATGGATAATCGATAATTTGGAACCCCATGAACGATTGGGTTCCGTTTGGTTAGTACACATTATTGGAGCACCCACATCGATAATAGGAGATATGACCTCATTAGTATTGGTCTCAACACTAGTAGTGACAGTGGACCTGTTTGAGGTATGTTCACTTCTTAAAGGTATGATTCTACCAGTGGGCTTCCATTTCTTAGAAGGTATGGATCTAGACAACTTAGGGCAAGATTCATTTAATTTGAATATTCTGCGAGTAGGTTTCCATTGATAACCCATATTGCTAAATTTTCTTCCTGTAGGCTTCCAACAGTTGCTAACCTTTTTCTTTTTAGGCTTCCAGATCTCCTTAACATGTCTAGCATTTTTATATTCTTGACCGGAGTATTATCAACATTAATCACCTCATTCACGTAACATTTATGATTAAGACTAGAAATCAAACATTCATTACATGTTTTGCAAAAGCGAGAATTTAATTAATTACAAGACGCTTATAGCTAATACTAGAATCAACAAGATTTGTTTTATTCATTCAAACTTATTCTTCCTAGGGTGTTCTTCTACTAGTTTTTCTTCAACATTTTGGTTGGCAAGATCCTATTTCGCATTGTATTGCACAGAAGGCTTTGACCCGCTAACCTTAGTATTGCGATTACTCCTATAGAAGGAACAACAGAATATTAGTTGGTGAAACTACACCGTGCCTTGGTTGTCTAGAAGTCTTTGGTTACAAGTTTTGTGAGGCACATTAAAAGTCACATTCTTATCCTTAGGCATAGAACTGGGTGCTACTATTCTATCTCGCCTATTGCTAAATTTCGGACATGTGACAATTATGTACTCTAAGAGTTCTTGAGATCGTTTGGCATCCATGCAAGCATAGGCAATGGTACTATCAAGAGGTTTTCTAATCTTTCATCTTCAACAATCTCACGAAGACCCTTTAAACTTTCCTTAAGAGATGAGATATGCTTTATGTGCAAGTTCATTATTCCTAATGGGTGGGGAATATATAACATATCAATAGCATACTTATCACAATCGAGACTTTAGGAGCAGTACTTGCAATTGGGGATTGGCAACTTTCCTTTACCTCACGCTTAAGATCCTCAATATCATTAAGTAAAGTTATCTTTTCAATTTGTTTATCATGTGTAACTTTAAATGAATCACATAACTCTTTATTTTGATCATTAACCTTTGAATTTTCGCTTTAAAACAAGCATTTTCCTTTTGTAAGTTATAAATGATGTTTTGAAGTTGGAAATTTCGAGAATCTAAAGGTGGAGGCACATGGGAACCATTACATCCCTCTTTTCACCTTTCGCCAGTGAAATTTGAGCTTTCAACCTTTTGATCGTGTTATAATCAACTGAATTTGTTCATCACGTTTGTTGATTTCAAAAAATGCATCAAACTCAGGCGCATCAGACGATGTCTTGATATTTGAGGTTTTAACATTTTCTTTGAGATGTTGATATTTTAATTGCAAAGCAAAATGTTCAACTTCTAATTTTGAAAGATGTTTAACCAGATTATCATGATCATCCTGTTCAATTTTCTCATGCAATTTTGAATTTGTTTTTTCAAGCTCAATGACACGATCATGGGAAACTTTTAAAGCAACAGATAATTCATGAAATTGAGATGCAGTAATAGAAGAATTAGTAGCAACATAGAACACATCTTGAGCAACACATTGAGAGATCAAGTTCTCATTTAGTATATGCAGATTTTTCCTTTCAATTTCATTGTATTTTAGTTCCTGTTCATAATCATTGACTTCAACTATCATTGCATCGAATTCCTTTTCCATTTCTTTAATATCAGTGTTTATTCCAATTTTAAGACTCTCAAATTGTCCTTTTAATAGTTTAAAGAAAGGCATGACTTCGGTTAAGTAGCATTCTTTCATTTGCTCAAAACCCCTTTCCCTCGATAATTCACCGGGTGTGATTCTCTTCTTACGCTTTCTCAAAATCAACAAGCGGTGATAAACAACATATAGGTGATTAAGGTCCCGCTATTAGTGGCAATAGATCTAGGAACTAGGTGCATTGGTGTATTAGGAGGATACACATTGCTTTTGGCAATTTCCTAAGGGAGGGTTAGAAACAACAAGATTCTCTGCTTTTGCTTATCTAAATCCATTTTCCAAAACACTTGTTAAGGAGTTAGAAGTGTCGAGTCTTAAACTTGTTTAAGGAGATCCGATTTTCCTTAGTGTAATCATGAGGTTTGATCGTTATGTTATTCTTTTTACACTCGTGATTTTCAAGCTTCTTGTTCATTTTCTCCCAGTGACTTCATCCGATTTCTTATCTTCCTCGGTGCACTCAATGCGCCTAGGTTTCTACCTAGGCTTAAGGATTTCATTACCATCATAAAGTACCTTATGAGCAGCTCTAGCCTTTTAATAACCTCGGGACTTGGTTCCTCAACAAGGTAACGCTATGCTTATCGCTAAGATTCTATGCTTAGTGATCATGTGAAGCGATTGAATGGTATTCCTTGTGCGTACAACTTATTCTCAAGTTTGTTTTTCAAAGTTTTAGATTGGAAAAATCATTCAAAAGTTTGATTCCTTAGCATTGAATTCTTGCTTAAGCATTTTCACATTTTCTTGAAGTTCTTGTTTTTGCTTAGCGCTTTAGAAAGCTTTTCTTGTAAGGAGTTTAACTCTTGTTTTAATACTTCTTCTCTAAAATTGCTTTTTCGATAATTATGCGCATTTGGTTATCCATATCCTCGCTCACGGGTAGTTAACTCAAACTTAGCACTGCTCATAAATAGCAACTTGTTCCTTATAGGTATTGAGCTCGGTGGTCAAGGAATCATCGTGCACAAATGCAAAGTATTCATCATGCATGCATTCATTGTTAATGCGTAAGATTCATCACTAGGTACAACAAGATCATCATCTTGTTTCACATATTGTTCATATGGGATAACATTGTTATTTCCCATATTTTCAATATCGACTCAATGACTTGATGAGATTGTACTTCATGGTGAATCTTTTGCTCATCAACCACATCATATAGTTTGAGTACCTCTTTAATGATGGATTCCTTGGATGGACTGGCTTGTTGAGATGAAGAGGTCATTGGAGAGATATTAGCCATGAATATAGTTTGTGCACATGGTTCATCATCAACGTCCGAGTCAAATGCATCACGATGCGAACTTGAAAGGCGTTGGGATTGTTCTGAAAAGATGCACCGGTTGTTCGTCCACATCTCCATCATATGTTCTAGCATTCCCATCGACAAGAACAACAACTCCTCTTCATTCAACATTACACCATTATCTTGTGCTTGAACCAACAACATCTTGTCCTCAAGTATTCTCGCTTTTGAGGCGTTTTGGTTGAGTACGCTTCCTAACAATGTGCCTTCTTCACCACAGTTGTAGCACTTGATTGGCTTTGCTTGACCACGGTTTCCATTCCTTCCCATTCGATTTCCAAAGATAGCCTCTACCACTCCACCTCTTCCTTGTTCGTCTTGTCGTTCTTGAACCGGCCGCACCATAACCTTCCCATCTCGATGCGGGGCTTGATTATGAGGGTTGGAGCAGTTACGAGATTGTTGTTGGTGTGTGGAAGAGAGTTCATGTTTTGACTAATCGGAGAGCTAGTTGATTAATGATGTTTCCACGTGTGCATCAAAGATCGCCTTGTTTAAACATAGGATCGGGAATGAGTTTGTGATTACCATTACCCATGGGTATGACTTGTGAGGCTTTGGTTGTGATTCCGATGTTTGAGTAGAAGGCGGTTGAATCATTTGACGAGCTTGTCTCCCTCGGTTGGTTTTGAACCGATTAAGAATCCTTTTTCAAACATAGCATGTTTCTCATTCAAGAAGGAAGGCATACAATTGCTCATAGTTGGTGTTCTTTAGTCCTTTTGTAAGCTTCACGTATGACAAACTTGTGCCATTCGGGATTCATATTGTTTACGAATTTTGAGTTCAATTTGAATGTTTGGCATAGTCATCTTGATATTCCTCATATCATTCACCGACTTGTGGAATCTCACGTAATATTCATAAACACATTCTTCGTGTTTCATCTTAAAGTGCTCAAATTCATCATACACCGTGATTCTCTGTCTTTCGATAGTCAATTCGTAACCGAGAGAAGCATCTTGACATTATCCCAAACTGCCTTGGCTTCTGTGTTGTGATTGATAAGCTTGTAGATATCTTTTGGAAGACCTTGAAGAATAATATTTGAAGCCCTGATATCAGCATCGAATCTCTTTTTCTCCTTATCAGTGAGTTCATCATACATCTTAGGTCTATCCATTCCATAAACTATTGTTCCATCTGCAGCAGTATCAATCATGTCTCTAGTAGTCTCAACTTGATATGGTCCTTCATCAATAGACTTAAGGATGTTAACCCCATTCTCTTTTCCTAAGCAGTACAGCCTGATTCGTTGTGACCAAGACTCATAGTCGGTTCGCATCGAGCATAGGAGGGCAGTATCGATCCGCAGACTTGCACATCATCAAAGAACGGAAGACATGTTTAAATTCTACGGATTTTACAAATCTTTGACTTAACCGGAAATAGATACTTTCACGGATTTTACAAAATCAAGAGATAAACCGTAAAACTTCGCACTTATGCGTGAGATAACAGTTACGCGTGAGGAACTTATGCGTAGATGAGAGCTTACGCAGAGACAATGACTTAGGCGTAACAACAAACTTACGGTAGTAGACACAAGCTTACGCCAGAGCGAGTTTACTGCACACTAGAGCTTACGCGTAGAGTTTTAAGGGTAAAAGGCTTAAGTTTATCGTAAATCAAAACTTAGGCGTAAGAACCTTATCGCGTAAGTTTCCTTAGGCGTAAGACAAGCTTATGCGTAAAAAAGCTTATGCGTAGGAATTGTTACGCGTAAGTTTATGCTTATCGTAGACTTAGGGTTTTATCCACAAAAATCTCTTACACTTCACAATTGCGAGATATCCAAAGTCGAAGTGTTTTCGAGTGCTTATCCAAGCAAGAATAACACCGAGTAATCACCGTAAACGAAGATCAAATGAAAATTCCTTCACGCGTAGGATTAGGGTTTCATTATGCGTAGGAAGTACAAATTTTGCCAAACACGCTTTTATGATCAAAAGCGTTAAGACAACCGATAAAGATGATAACACAACCTTAAAAACACCAAAACAACAAAGTTTGAGGATCAAACCACCTTTCTCTCTTACGCGTGAGGTTCGCATACACGTATCCAAACACTCTTAAAACCAAGAAAACTCGTAAAGTTCTAAACTTTTGCAAGAAACGAAAGTTTAACACTCAATAAACCTTAACCCACAAGAATCTTGGATTAAAAAGTGAAAAATTTAAAGCTTTAAAGATTCAAAACTCGTATGCGTGACACCCTTTTACGCAGAACACAACAACTAAACCTTAACCCGAACAATAACTATCAAACCAAGAACATGATCAAACCTTGGCTCGATACCATTTGTAGGATCTCGGTTTGTTACACAACACATATGCGGCTAGGTTAAGAGTTTAGAGAGAAAGTGGGAGAATATGGGAACCTAGAGAGACAAAGAAAATATATTATGAAGGTCCAACCTTTTCCTTGGAGGTGTTAATACAAATAAGCGTGAAAACGTTTATTTATATTTTACGATCTTCTAATGTTTTGTTGATAACAAATATAAAATCATTTTAACGAAACAAATAGAGTACGTAAATAGTTTGAGTTAATAGTTTTCTAACACACTTACGCTTTCACATAAAACACTAAAACAAGTATAAGTGATTTTATGATTTAGATAAATATGTACAACAACTAGTGTTTGCATATTGGGTTAAACATATACTTAAACTAAGTATACTAAAATGGGTAAAAACTAAGTGTATGCTAAATTGGGTAAATACAAGTATATACTAAATGGGTAAATACTAGCAAATGGTTTTGACCCATAACCCATGGTTTTATATATACCACTTAACCAAGTTCATTGTATCTAAAAGAAAACCATGGATCAACCCATAAACCATGACCCATGACCCTTAACCAAAAATACCCATGGGCAAAGAGGTGGACCACGGATCCCTAGCTTTGTGCTAGCGGATCCCTTGTGGTAGGGATCCGTGGGATCCGGGAAATGAAGAGAATTTCTCTATAAATGAGAGCCATTTCTTCCTCTCTTGGTTTTTTAATAAATACTTCCCTAAAGTATTCTAACCTCTAACCTCGGATCTAAGTGATCTATGTAGTTTGTCTTTTGTTTTGTGTGATCTTCTAGGTTCCTCTTAAAGGAAAGATCACCACTTCTTGAAGACGCAAGCTCAAGTCCATGAGTTGCCATGCTTCGTCATCATCAAGACAACGTGGGTTCTCTTGTTGATAGATCTACCTTTCTCCATAGACGTTGGGTTGAAGGCATTAGTGAAGAATGCCGAAAATGTAAAGATGCAAGCATTAGTGAAAGATGCTCATCATTCGTGTCAAGGCATTAGTGAAGAATGCTAAAGGTGTCAAGACGAAGGCATTAGTGAAGGATGCCAAGAGTTGTGTCAAAGGCATTAGTGAAGGATGCCAAGCGTTGTGTCAAAGGCATTAGTGAAGGATGCCAAAGAATCAAATCAAGTAGCATTTGGGAAGAATGCTTAGGTCGTATAATCGATGAGGTGCATCGTTATACTTATAAGTATTTGTTTATTTACAAGGATGGTGATATCCTTGATGGTGTTGTAACAAGGAGTAGATCTCCTTGAGAATAGGTGTTGTGTCGTGAAGGTGTAGTTCACCCAGGTGTGAAAGAACCAGGTACTTAGCCTAGTACCTAATAAAGGGTAAGCGATGTTGTGAAGGATTAGTTCTCCTAAGGTGTGAAAGAACTCGGTGGTTAGCCTAGCACCGTATAAAGGGTAGGCGACGTTGTGTTAGGTGTGGTTCGCCTTGGTGTGAAAGAACTCGGTATTTAGCTTTGTACCGGAAAAAGGTTAAGCGACGTTGTGAAGGCTTCTCCGCCATAAGGAGTTGGTGTAGTGTTTACGAACTCGAGTAGGTGACTCGGGGTGGAGTAGGGCAAGGAAGGTGTCCTTGTAGTCGAACCACTATAAATACTTGTGTCGTGGTGATGTGCTTCTTACTCTTTATCTTTCATTACACGTTTATATATCTATCTATCAACGTCCAACATAAACAACCAAATAGATTGACATAAGTCAATCTAAATATTTAAAAGGAAGTATTAAATTGATAAAACTATTCAACCCCCCCTTCTAGTTTTCCACAATTGGCATCAGAGCTTCGTTACCAAGTTTCTTAAAGTATGTTGTACTTTAAAGACTTGATACGATCCGTGTATGTTTGAAAACTACAAAGAAGGATTATCTTCATCATATTTTAAAATCACTATATTGGTTATTGTTGGACAATGATAGAATGCTCTAACATTTTTTTCTAAGCATTATCCATACTTGAGTTTGGAGCTACCAAGAAGAGCATAAAAGAACTTATCTAAATATTTCCTCTAAAAGAATATTTAGCCAAGGTATGATTACTAATCACTTGCCTTTAATTTTATTATTGAAATCATAGTTGCATGATTTATTAGTAATTGTTCTAATAGTTTTTCTATATTAAAGTCATTATCAAAAATAGTACTCTTCGATTTATTTGTAGAAACTACACTATGATTTCATAATAATGACATTTTGGTTATTTGATAACCATTATCATTATTCATCACAAAGGTTCATAGACTTTTCATGCATATCAATAAATATCCATGTGAAACTTCTTATGTTATAATAAAATGAGATTTTATTATAATGTTTGAAAAGCTTCCCAAGAATTACGACTAATTCTTAAAAAGGGAACCTTGTCTAATAGGAATAGCATTAAATCATCAAAACCTCAAACCACAAGTTTAGAACATTAACACCAAAACACTAGGTATCTTAGAATTCCCAAACCAAAGTTATCAAGGAATTTCTTGAGCTGACTTTTTACTGTCATGCCGGATCCCTAAGTTTATACTAGACGGATCCCAAATTAGAGGGATCCGCGGGATATGTGTAATGAAGACGGTATAAGCTAAAATGATCATCATGGATGTTCCACCATCACTCATTTCACGAGACTCACGAACAAAGACTCCGCCATCGCTCATAGGAGCTAATCGATCATTTTCTCAAGCCTAACAATCACGTGTGTAAGTTTAATCTTCACTACATTGTTAATCTAATTCCTTGATTCTTAGAATTACAATTACTTCATCTTTAAGAGTTGGGTTCAAATGGGTTTTCCATAATTTGTCATCACATTGTTTTCTAAGATAATCTTAATCAAAGATTTAACATTGTTAATACAAATTAAACACATTTCTTGAACCCAACAAAGATGATGAGAGCAAAATTGTATGAAACCCTCTAGGTTACTATTCACCATTAACACCACATTGTGGTTACATTGTTTAGGAACATAATGCCTAGCAACAAGCAACAAGATTACCAAGACACCGCCCACTACATACCCATGTATCATAGGAAAAATGGCTTAAGCCCGGACGATAGAAAAGCCTTTAAGTTACTCGAAATGAGACTTTTTCATGAAGGTAGAGTTGTTGATCCATCATTTCTTGCAAATACTGACATAAGGGAAGTTTTTGCAACTATTGGGTTTGATTGTTTATTGGATATAAACGAACAAATTTGCCCGGTCTTTGTACTTGAGTTTTACAAAACAATGGGGATAATAAGAAATGATGACGGGTCCATCTCAATTGAATTCACCATCAATGAGCGAGTTTAGTCTTTCTCTTATAGAGTTTGGAAGAATTATAGGAGTTCCTTTTCAAGGCATTTGTATGTACTCGAATGAATGGTCTTTGGAACAACTACACACAATGGTTGATCATCATGATATTTACTAAAATTTGATCCCGGAAGCAACCATGGTGAGGGACACCGTGTTCATGCCAAGAGCCTCACCATCAAGAGTCACAAGGAAGTCAAAAGTGATCCATAGGGATCCTTTTCAAATGGAGCTTTCGGAAATGTATGCATTATATAGAAAGTGGGAGGATGTAATAAGAGAAAATGTGGTATGCCTAGTAGGGAACAAGGACCACCCCAACGCATGTCTAAGCTTCATGATCTATTGCCTAGTGACCAATACTCAATTCAACCTTGCCTACTACATAGTAAAAGAATGGCAAGTGTTAGAAGCATGGACAAGATGGTGCTTCCATACGCAATGCTTTTAACCCGTCTCGCCAAATTCATCTTTGCTTTAGACCCTTCTCTACAATCCCTTGATCATAGCTTTTGCAATAAGGTTATGGTACCATTGACCAAGGTAGAACAACAAGGTTTATGGTGGAAGGCAAGAGACCACACCCACCCACCTGGACTCTTGGACGAAAGGGAAAGGCAAGGAGAAGGTGGAGATGAAGGGAGTAGTAGCAACCCACCTCAAATATCGACCTTGACCCTTGGACTACATCAATCAATTGCCAAACATCCTAAATGAATCACCGAATGGCAACAAACCAAGGAATCTTCAAATGCTTCGCAAATTTCTTAAAGAAGAAGAAGTGAAGATAGTTTGATAAAGAGTGAAGGACGGGTGAAGAAGTGAAGAAGGAGGAGAAAGGTAAGGTTTGAAGAATCAAGCTTTGATGAACAATTTCAAACAATGGTTTGTAAACTTTTAAATTATGCTTGTAGTTTGTAGGTACGGCCATATCATGGCACCAAACAGCTTCTAACGTAGGTACTTGAAAATGAGATTTTACGACCCTTGAATGGTCGTCACACTCATTCTAGGAATTCTAGCTATCTCTACTGCGATACATCATAGTAGTTGTGCTCAGACGTTAAGTTCCATAGAAACCACTAGGAAGTGCATTTACTAAGAAGTGCAAAATTGCACATTTCCGAAAGCCTTCGATCTGCAGAGGCGGATCCCAAAGATTGTACTAGACGGATCCCTCCCGAGAGGAACCGTGGGATCCGTGGTATCCGATATGCACACTGATTTGAGTACATCAAAACATTCCATTAGATCATCTCCAACTAGTCAAACATAAGATACTAGAGCCAACTAAGGTTTTCTCAAATAGTTGAAGATCTCACTCTCATCCAAGACCTATCTAGGATACATCCTTGAAATATTTTTGATTTTCTTTCCACTAGTCAAAACTCGCCATAATTCCGCTCTAACACTCACACATTATCTATCACTCTTGATAGCACTTAGTTAGGTATATCTTTCACTTTTAGCAAATTAATCTCAATCACCTTTTAATCAAAATTAAGGTCAAAAGTATAGTTAGACTACCCAAAGTCAAATTTTCTTGGCCAAAATCATCATTAAACACCATTACTTGTTAAGGTTAAGGGTTTGAGATATCCAACAACTAAAGACTTCAAAACTAAGTTAAACTCTCGAAATCCATTAATAACTAACCTTACAAAAGCATAATGATTTCACCTAGAACTGTTCGATATCCGGATCCTCGGTCTTTAACCGTGCGGATCCTCATCGAGAGGATCCGCGGGATCCGTAGATGCAGAGAACATAAATCGCCTCCTATATTCAAACTTATGTCACCTTTTGGTTTCTAACCACTCTTAGCACACATTAATTATTCTCCTAGAGTGACCAAAACCTCAAGAGCATGCTTAGTACTTTAAGTGGTCAAGAATTTAATTCCCAAATTCAAATTACTCTTTATAAACCAAACTATCTTAGGTTTATGGCACCATCCTCAATTACCTCTCAAAATCGAAATTAGAAGCTCACATTAGTACCTTCATCACCATGACTAAAACTCTTAGCAATAACTCCTCAAACATAGGATCATCCAAAAGAAAGGGCAAATTGATCCATGAAATTTCATCCACCGAAACATCTCCTATTAGAGATAATGACTCTAGAATCCCACCTCATCAAACCCATCCAACAAAAGCTAAGAGAACCGCAAGGATTAGCATCAAATCTTTCCAACTAGAAAAGGGATCATCTAGTTCCAAACCTAACACGGATAGTTCTAGCGAGCCATCAAAACCTTCATTCATTAAGAATGGACTACACTCATTGAATGAGCCTCTTCCGCATCCAAACATATATTCATTGTTTCATTCATCACCAAGAACCTCCCATTCGCCAACCTTTTCATTGAATCGGGAACCACCTACAACACCAACTAGCCCATCATGGGAGACAAGGAACAACCTTGATCATATGGAAGAAGTTCCATTACCACCCTCATTTTTAGAACCTCTCCCTACTTCTCAAAATGAAGACCTTCAAACACACATTGAGCCCCCTATAAACATCCTCTTTCCTTCGGGGCCAAACCAAGACAATATTTTCCCAAATTGTCTTAAAACTCAAGGACTTGTTCAAGAAGTACGAAATGAGATACATTTCATGTTCAATCATCTTCTTGCAAAGTTGGATCAATTAAACAAGTCCACTCATCCCTAGACTTAAGCACATCGTCACTTTCTAAATCCCGAAATGAGATTAGTAATAGTAGTACTTATATGGTTAATATTCATTCTCTTAGTTTTTAGAGATTTGGTTATGTATCTCTTGTTTTATTGAATGAATACTTATATGCTATGATTATTATGTATGTTGTGCTTGTTATATTGTACAAATATCTCATTCCTCAAATAGTACTCCTTGACATTTCTTCATCTTGAAGAAACAGTAATGATAATAGCGGATCCCTTCCAGATAACTAGACGGATCCCTCCTTGAAGGGAACCGTGGGATCCATGGTGCAGAGCACAAATTTCTACTAACTTGAGTCTCTTTGCGGAAATTTATGCACTATACTCTTGTTTTTCTAACCTTGTCTTGTAGTTATTCAAAATACACATGAAGATATTGACACCATAAAGCTAGGGGGAGCTTTGTGTCAAAACGACATTGCAAAATCATTTGCAAACTTAAATCCAACTTTTGGGTTACACTTCATGACACCCCATTGCAACATTGCAATATTTAAGGGGGAGCACGTTCTCGTCACTTAGACGAACCATTTTGCAAACTTAATTGCAAACACAATTAGTTTATTTTACATTATGTCCTTGACGCCTTTCAAAGGGATGGACTCGTCAAGGGGAGTTAAGACGAGTACCATTCCGCTACTTGCTCTCTTCACATTTTTACATTTGTTTTTCTTTCTTTATAAAAATCGTGTTAGTTTTTTTAACACTTTTGTTTCGACAAAAGGGGAGAAGAAAGTAAAACTACAAATTCAAACTTTACTAATTTTAGATTTTTCCTTAAAATAACTTTATGTTTTGTCATCAACAAAAAGGGGGAGATTGTTAATACAAATAAGCCGTGAAAACGTTTATTTATGTTTTACGATCTTCTAATGTTTTGTTGATAACAAATATAAAATCATTTTAACGAAACAAATAGAGTACGTAAATAGTTTGAGTTAATAGTTTTCTAACACACTTACGCTTTCACATAAAACACTAAAACAAGTATAAGTGATTTTATGATTTAGATAAATATGTACAACAACTAGTGTTTGCATATTGGGTTAAACATATACTTAAACTAAGTATACTAAAATGGGTAAAAACTAAGTGTATGCTAAATTGGGTAAATACAAGTATATACTAAATGGGTAAATACTAGCAAATGGTTTTGACCCATAACCCATGGTTTTATATATACCACTTAACCAAGTTCATTGTATCTAAAAAGAAAACCATGGATCAACCCATAAACCATGACCCATGACCCTTAACCAAAAATACCCATGGGCAAAGATGAGCGGACCACGGATGTGACAACCCGAACTTTCAGGTCATTTCTCGAAACAATTCATGCCTTACAATTTCAACATTTATCGTAAACTGGGTTTACGTGTTCCAAATTCGCGTAACCTTTATGGTTTAGCGGCGAATTCATGATCATAACATCACGAACATTTCATATGGACTAAGTTTAGTCTACATTTCATTAACATCATTTGCATCATGTTAGTTCATTCATGACTTTGCATTTCACATAAAACGCGTAAATTTTATATTAAATAAACATTATCGCGTGAGTTATTATTTTGAACATTTAATCCGTTACTTCTAAAAATGATCCCGATATATTTTTATACTTACATTTAGTTTATAAAAACTATATTTCGAGTTTACCTAGTGTTCTAAATTTATTTTGTACATAAATCGTTAAATTTATATTATTACGACGTTTTTCTTAAAAACTACACGATAATTATCATATCACTCAAATTTTACAAGGAATGTATTTTTACTATTTTTATGATCTCATTATACTCTACTTTGATCTATTAAAAATTAATTTTACCTAAAATTTCCTTAAATACACTAATGTATATTAAATCTTACAAATTACATTTTACTTATACATTTTCCTACACTTATTACAATACTTTTACACAATATATAAAAGAAAAAGAAAAAATAATAATTGTGAAACACCCCCCCCTAAAATCCGGCCAAGGGGGGAGGATTGTCAAATGGGTTGGCATTAATGAAGTTGGTAAATATTTGATTGTATAGATTTGGACTCAAAGACTCCTTTCACTCATTTCACCTCAAATAATTCATCAAGTGTTAGAAAACTTTTCTCTCTTTTGTTCCTCTCTCAAGAACCGGCCATCTAGGTGTTTTCAAAGGGATCATCAATTTTTCTCAAGCTCAAGTTAAATACAATCTAGATCACACTCTTAATAATGTTTTGAAATAAAAACCTAGGGTGTTTAGGTTAAACCTTTGTTCTTTGCACCTCATCAAGTTTACTTGTAAGCATATTACTATTATTTTACATATTTCATCTTCATATCATATTTATTTCTTCATAGTTGGAGCAAACATGCAAGACTTGTGTTGTTTATACCATTTTTACCATTGATTTTTAGAGTTTATTACATAAGAGTCATCCTATAATTATTCCCTTGGTATATTTTGGTCTTGATGATGTTTAGGAACCCATGACACCCTAAGAAGGTGTATGGTAGGATTAGATTAGCTTTGGAGTTGATTTGAAGGGATTGGAATAGGTTTAGTACGAGAAAAACTATTTTCGATAAGTATAAAAAGTGTTCTGTCCTTATTTTGTTTTTCTGGAAAATCCGACAAGAGGCACAAATTTTGGCCTTGATATTTAGAAAATATACTTTAAAACGAATCCGTGGCAGCTTGAACGGATAAAACGGAGTTATAA
The DNA here is from genome assembly GCA_022545495.1 of Chrysanthemum lavandulifolium. Taxonomy (NCBI): domain Eukaryota; kingdom Viridiplantae; phylum Streptophyta; class Magnoliopsida; order Asterales; family Asteraceae; genus Chrysanthemum; species Chrysanthemum lavandulifolium. The sequence goes on from CM040242.1 coordinate 214,971,422, forward strand.
CGAAGAAGTTATGAATTTTCAAGTTTGACGACGAAATATATATTTTTCTCAAATTTCAACAAAGTGTTTTTGGTTTGTACGAGTCAAAAACGAGCCTTAAGCTTCACAAATTATTTCGACTTATCAAAAATATATTAGTATACTTTGATACGAAGCTAAGGACATATAATACGAGAAAACGGATTTGAAACGACTAAGATATACACGTTTTCATAAAATTGCCGTAACTATTATTTTAGAAAACCATATTATTTTTACTAGACAAGTGTTACGGTAACTAAAATGACCATGTTGGAGGCTGTTTTAACGATGATGTAGAACTTTTGTAACGAGATGTCTTCTAATAAAATCGAGATCACCAAGCATATTTTCAAAATGACTAACCGCTTGTATAGCGGAGTTGTAATAAATTAATTACGTTGCTCAAACTTTGCCGAAACTCACTTTTACACAACACTTGGACAAAATCACCATCTTTAACCTTTATTATCTTTACGCTCGAGACCTTTATGTCGAAAACTCCTGAATCGAAACTTCTAGATTTTGATACAAGCTTTCCAAAACCGTCGAGTTCGTTTCCTAACGCTCAACGACACCATTTTACAACTAGTTTTTCAAAGCCATTTTTGTCACTTTCATGAAATTTCCGACGACATTATTTTACTTACGAAAGTGATAATTTCACTATAAATCATTACGAAACCATTGTAGGATGACATTTTGACGTAAAACTTGTAAAGTGATTTAAGAATGGTCAAGACGCCAAAAGAATAATTTTCGACGATAAGTATTATTTTCAAAACTCGCAAGTGGTATAAATAACATACTGAAATGCATGCATAACATTATATCATAACTCATAACATATCATATCATTCATAATAGGTCATTTTCGAGATTCACGCTACATTTCGATTGTACTCACTTTTGTCTTCGCATCATTCCACCAAGTGAGTTTCATAGCCCCTACCTTTATATCTTTTGAATTACTTTTGGGGGGAGATACATGCTCAATTATTTTCATTTACTTTCACAAGTACTCTACACTTTTAAGGACTATTGTGAGTCATAGCCCCTACTCTTTTAATTGTTTTGAATCACTTTTGGGGGGAGATACATGCTCAACTATTTTTATGACTATCATGATTATTTGAAACTACATGATTAATCGAATCAATGTTAGTCATATCCTATATCATAAATCATGGAACCGAATGTCTTGGGATTATCCTGAACCGAATGTCTTGGGATTATCATTGAGTGAATGTCTTGGGATTATCATTGAAATTTGAATGTCTTGGGATTATCATTGAGTGAATGTCTTGGGATTATCATTGAGTGAATGTCTTGGGAACATCATTGAATTGGATGTCTTGGGATTTTCATTGAACCGAATGTCTTGGTATAATTATGTCAAGTAAACATTGATACATTAAGTCATGCACTATTATGTGAATTCATTTGACATCATGCGCTTGAACATAAACTATATACATTTTGGCAATGGGTTGTGAATACACAGTTTGCAAGTTTTGTATGGGCGGAACTTGAACCGAGTGGATTTACGATGCCTTTCTTTGCATAAACGATTTTGAAAGGCTTTACATTTCAACACAAACCCTATGAACTCACTCAACCTTTGTGTTGACACTTTTAGCATGTTTTATCTCGTATCTAAGGCATATACTTCATGGCATGCATGTGGACACATCTTAGAGTCGCGGAGACGACGCTGTCTCACTGGGTTTTACTCACTTTAAACATCGCTTGAATTGTAACAAACTTATTTCCGCAAGTTGATTTTCATTTGGGACCCGAACTTTGTAAACTCGATTGTTTTATTAAATCAAACGATGTGTTTTCCAAACGACACTTTAGGTCGCTCAATATATCTCAGAATCGTGATGCTATGACAATCAATCCCGTGAATTCCATTCACGCAAAATGTAATTTGGGTGTGACAACGGATCCCTAGCTTTGTGCTAGCGGATCCCTTGTGGTAGGGATCCGTGGGATCCGGGAAATGTAAGAGAATTTCTATAAATAGAGAGCCATTTCTTCCTCTCTACTTGGTTTTTTAATAAATACTTCCCAAAGTATTCTAACCCTCTAACCTCATATCTAAGTGATCTATGTAGTTTGTCTTTTGTTTTGTGTGATCTTCTAGGTTCCTCTTAAAGGAAAGATCACCACTTCTTGAAGACGCAAGCTCAAGTCCATGAGTTGCCATGCTTCGTCATCATCAAGACAATGTAGGTTCTCTTGTTGATAGATCTACCTTTCTCCATAGACGTTGGGTTGAAGGCATTAGTGAAGAATGCCGAAAATGTAAAGATGCAAGCATTAGTGAAAGATGCTCATCATTCGTGTCAAGGCATTAGTGAAGAATGCTAAAGGTGTCAAGACGAAGGCATTAGTGAAGGATGCCCAGCGTTGTGTCAAAGGCATTAGTGAAGGATGCCAAGCGTTGTGTCAAAGGCATTAGTGAAGGATGCCAAGCGTTGTGTCAAACGATTAGTGAAGGATGCCAAAGAATCAAATCAAGTAGCATTTGGGAAGAATGCTTAGGTCGATAATCGATGAGGTGCATCGTTATACTTATAAGTATTTGTTTATTTACAAGGATGGTGATATCCTTGATGGTGTTGTAACAAGGAGTAGATCTCCTTGAGAATAGGTGTTGTGTCGTGAAGGTGTAGTTCACCTAAGGTGTGAAAGAACTAGGTACTTAGCCTAGTACCTAATAAAGGGTAGGCGATGTTGTGAAGGATTAGTTCTCCTAAGGTGTGAAAGAACTCGGTGGTTAGCCTAGCACCGTATAAAGGGTAGGCGACGTTGTGTTAGGTGTGGTTCGCCTTGGTGTGAAAGAACTCGGTATTTAGCTTTGTACCGAAAAAGGTTAAGCGACGCCAGAAGGCTTCTCCGCCATAAGGAGTTGGTGTAGTGTTTACGAACTCTCGAGTAGGTGACTCGGGAGTGGAGTAGGGCAAGGAAGGTGTCCTTGTAGCCGAACCACTATAAATACTTGTGTCGTGGTGATGTGCTTCTTACTCTTTATCTTTCATTACACGTTTATATATCTATCTATCAACGTCCAACATAAACAACCAAATAGATTGACATAAGTCGATCTAAATATTTAAAAGGAAGTTTTAAATTGATAAAACTATTCAACCCCCCCTTCTATTTTTCCACAGAGGGCAAAGGGTATTTATAGGGTACAAGCTTAGACGCCTACTTTAGGCTGTGGATCAGGCATACAAAGGGTAAAGACCCATCCGTCCTCCACGGTGTTACAAAGTAATCTAAATACTAACACTGAATAACTACGACTACGAGCTTTCTAACGAGTATACATACTTGAGGTGACCGACACTTTAAGTATTGGATTTACTAAATCCCAACATAGAGATCTTAAACTCAGAAAAGAAGGTAAGTCTAACGTTTACATACCTTGTAGAGTTGAGAAGCAAATTACGATGATTGTTCCATGAGACCAAGACCAAGAAGAAGCAAGTTGAATTGTTCCCGCTTCAACGGTTTGGTGAGAACGTCGACTATGTTGTCTTCGAATGCTACCTTCTCAATAGAAATGTTCTCCTTTTGAATATTGTCTCTTAAAAAGTGATGACGGATCTCTATATGCTTGGTGCGAAAGTGCAACACCGGATTCTTGCTTAAGTCAATAGCACCTTTGTTGACGCATAAAATGGCTATGTCACTTAGATGAATGTCGTAGTCAACTAATGCTTGTTTCATCCATAGTGCTTGTTGGCATGCTTTGCCGGCGGAGACATATTCGGCTTGGTTGTTGATATGGCCGTTGTGCTTCTTCGAGAACCAAGATGTTAAACAACATCCCATAAAGGTACATACACCACTTGTACTCTTTCGGTCAACATAATCACCGCATGGTCGAATCCGCATATACAATAGTTTATACCCCGCCCCTTGGGATACCATAATCCTAATTGAGTCGTACCCTTAATGTATCTAAATATTCTTTTAACCACTTATAGATGTGATGTTTTAGGGTCTTCTTGAAATCTAGCACATAGACAAACACTAAACATGATATCCGGCCGATTAGCCGTAAGATAGAGAAGACTACCAATCATGCCACGGTATTTTGTGCTATCAACGGATTCACCGTCTTCATCTTTTGTAAGTTTAGTATCGGATGACATTGGTGTTCTTATGGGTTTTGACTCTTCTAAACCAAATTTCTTTAACATTTCTTTTATGTATTTGGATTGATTAAAGAAGATACCATCTTCTAGTTGTTTGATTTGTAGACCGAGAAAGAAACTTAGTTCTCTCATCATACTCATTTCAAACTCATCATGCATGATTTTTGAGAAATCATCACACATGTCTTGACAAGTTGATCCGAATATAATATCGTCCACGTATATTTGAACAATAATTATATGTGATTCCTTTTTCTTAGTGCAAAGTGTATTATCAACTAACCCCATGGTGAAGTTGTTTTTGATTAAAAATTATTTGAGTCTATCATACCAATCTTTTGGGGCTTGTTTAAGACCGTAAAGAGCTTTCTTTAGTTTATACACGTGTTTATGTTTTTCGAAATCGATAAGCCCGGAGATTGAGAGGTATGTGCTAAAACACATACCTTTTCCTTATCAAAATCAGACCCAAAATAACCAAGAAAGAGCCGTTTATTGCTAATATTTGCTGTTTTCTTGAGTTTATGCTTGTGCAGGTACGGATATGATAAAACACACAAAAGATAGCCAAATCAGCCAAAAACCCGAGCACGAGAGATAAAGAGTGCTAAAGCTGAGCCGGAAAGTCAGAATTGAGCATCTGTGAAGATTTTTATGATAAGAGGATGATTTCTGAAAGATATGATCAACTTTGAAGAAATGTCAGAACCAGTCCCTCAACTTTCAGAAATTGGCAGAATATTCAGAAATGGCAAAAGTGGCCCTTAGATTATTGAAGATTGGCAAGAAAGATCCTTGAATTACATTTTCAGAATTACATAACTCGTCCCTGGATTTTCAGAATTGGCCATTTTAGTCCTTACAATTTCAAATGGATCACATATTTAATCCTAAGTCCAAAATTAGCCAAAGCCCACACCAAGTCTACCTAGGCCCAAATCCATATCTGGTTTAACACTAAACCCGGTAACCATTTATCCAAACCCGTCAACAAGTCAAACCTCATTTACCTGCACCCATTTTTATCTCATTAAACCCGGTCAAAGTATTAGTCAAATCCAAGAAAAAATAATAAAACCTTTACCGCCTTTTTCACCCCAAATATTACCCAAATCCGTAAACACAAGAACCATAGATTTCCCTTCTCATCAATTGGAGCAAATTACTTAAATTGAGGGCATTCTCGTACTTTCGCCTGACACCACACTGACACACGGATGACAGGTTGGCAATCCGTGTGTCATACCTTTCATTCTCTCTTCTGTGATTGGCTGGAGATGCGTGGCAATTTTGATCCAAGGGTGATAGATGAATGAGATATGTGTAATGAAGATCCAAGGGCTGAGATATCACAAGAGAAAGCACATATTGCATCATTCTAGATCCTTCTCAAGGCTAGGCTTCACTATAAATAGGACCCCATTTCTCAAATTGTATTCATGTAATTTTCTGAGTAGTAGTTGCATAGTGTAGTTTTGTTTAAAAATTTAAATTCAGTTTTGTAATCTCAATTTCTAGTGTAATCTGTTTTTAATATAATTAAATCATTTTCAGTTGAAATTCTGAATTCTCTTTTAATTTCTGTCTTAAGTTCTTTCATCAGCTTATTATTACTTTAAATCATCATCTCAGTTTATTTCACTTGAGCCAGGTTTATAATCTCATTTTAACAAAATCACAAAAATAAATAAAATCCTAAAAAAATAAAAATATTGTGAATCATTTCTCGGTTTGATTTTAGTTGCTAAAGTTGTTTTCATAAATTTTATTAGCTTTTTCATAGCTTAATAAGCACTTGTTAAGTTGTCTACTCAGAATTTATACAAAAATATCATCACAGTCAACAAAAGTCAAACTGCTGCACTTTGAATCTAAATTGATCTGGATTGCTGGTTTGATCATGGATTTGGGTTGAAATTCAGTTGGATTTGGGTTGATAATAAGTTCTAAGTTGTGGTTATTTGATTGTTTAGCAAGCCATTGTGGCTGGACTCATGTGAGTGATCTTAGTTTCAGTTTTATCTTATTCTGTCTTGTTGCATTAATCTGTTTTACTTTAATCTGTTGTTTATTATTGTTGTTTCTGCATTTGTTAGCTTTCATTTAGTTATTAGATCATATTTGCATGTTGTCATGGATTAGCTATTAGGCTAGGTTAAGAGTAGATTGCATTTAGGAATATTAAGTAGTGTTTGGTATAAGCTAGCATTTGGAGTTCTGGTGCTTATCAGTAGTTAGACTCTGTTGATTAAGTCTCATTTAGAATCACTGTAGTCGTTAGAGTGAGTAATTTGCATATTAGAATAGCATAAGTCAAAATTGCATAAAAGCTGCTCTTATACTCTCATCTGTTTGAATCAGTTAGTGGTATCATACATTTAGGTGTTAATATAGTTAATATAGCCTACATTAGTTTTATTTCATCATTTCATTTCATTTGCATCCAATAAAATTGATTCTAATTTCATTTTTGTCAAAATCTCAAAATCTGTCAAAAGTCAAAACTCATCAAATCAGGTTTTTACAAAACTTTGTTAAATTTTCATGAGTTCATTTTTGGTTAAAAGCTATTGAAATTTTGGGATAATTAAGTTCAGTTGGTCAAGTTTTGAAATCTGATTTTTGTGGAATTTTCAGAAGAATCTATAAGCTCTAAATAAGTTGTCCAATCAGCTAGTTTTGCCCAGTCTCAGCACTCAACATACTGAGTGTGAAACAGGCCAACTTGCAGACCTTGCACAGGGTGTAATCTAGATAGTTAGGACTTGAAATTTGGTTTAGAGATTGATTGATTGGTGGACTTGAGGTTCTCACTTCTGTTTTCTTAATTAGCTCACTTAATTTGCTTATAAATAAGCTGCAAGTAAGGGTGTTTGGCTGGTCAGATTTCATAAGCTCAATCTAGTCAAATCAGTTCAATCATCACATTATAGGTTTAGAGTTGTTGGATTTAGTTGGGTTTGAGTTAATTTAGCATACTTTAGCTTCTGTGTCAATTTGGTTCTCATTTGGTGCCTTTTGCTTATTTTTAGTACTTATTTTTAAGCACTTTTCACATCAGCTTCATTTTCTTACACACAAGCATCACTTCTCTTATTTTTCATAGATTTAGAATAATATTTTAGAATTTTCCTGAATTTTTCATATTTTTCCAAAACATTTTGCTATTTTTCTCATTTTAATTAGTTTTTAATACTTTTTAATTAGCGTTTTTTACAAATAATTCAGAAAAGGTTCAAAAAATATGTTTTCATTTTTCTTAGATTAAGAAAAATATAAAAAGCCAAAAAAAATATTTTTCCATAATTTTCGTAGTTCAAATTATAATTTTTAGCAATTTAATTAGTTTTTAATTCAAATAAATTTGAGAAAAATCATGAAAATTAGTTTTAATTCTTAGTTAATTTTATAATATCATTTTTAGTATAAAAGTAATTTTAGATCATATTTAGGATTTAAATTAGACGTAGTTGCATTTTATTTACGTTTCATTTAATACGTTTTAGTATAATTCGCGTATTTAGGATTCCCCGTAGTGTAATTTCCCTTTTATGCTTCCCCATTTCCCGTAGTTTAGATAAAAACAAAATAAACAATCTAAAACATCAAGAATTTTAATAACAAACCATAAACGACGTTGTCCATTCACACCTCGTTGGGACACGACTCGGATTTCCTAATCCGTATCACTTATCACTCACGGGATTCGATTCACTATCCTTTTTCCTAAAGGGATTTTAAATCATTTCTTGTGGTTATTTTTGATATCGATATTGTAAGTTTTATCCATACACACACCACCCTAAACCTACACGAATAATATTTTGGCGCCGCTGCCGGGGAGATTGTGTCGCGACAATATCGTTAAAGGTTTGACGATTAGTGACTCGAGATCCTTCCGTCGTGAAGTTATTGTTTTATAAAATAAAAAAAAGTAAAAATATTTTCCTTTTTCTTTTGTATATATATATATATATATATATATATATATATATATATATATATATATATATATATATATATATATATATATATATATATATATATATATATATATATATAAGAGGAGGCATGCCACATAAAATGCCACGCATCCCATAATGCCATGTCATATTTCCATGTCATCATATTTTGTCCACGTAAGCAATTAACAATATGCATATAACGTCATTAAATTTTTAAAAAACGATACTAACATGGTTCGAACTTGGGCTATTTTAAAGAGTAACATTGATCTTTACCACTGAACCAACACATTATTTTGAATAATATGATGAAACTTCAAATCTATAAACCTATGCAATAGCACTAATCATAAAATTATACCCACCCTTTCACGTAACCCAAACCCAATATCATTCTAAAACCCCTAAGCCGCATCATCATCATCGATAATCGCCATAAAAAGTAAGTATTTTTTTCTTCTAATCGCCTTAATCTTCTTAATTTATCCTGAGATTTTTTTATTTGATTTTTGCTAGACAATTGATCAAATGTGAGCTGCTTAATTTGTTCATGAATTGATTGTTTGTGTCATTGTTTTTGCAGTGCAAAGATGCAACACATGATGATTCAGGCAGATTGACATTTGTTCTTCAAAATAAGTGTTTTGCAATTTACCAAACCCTCTAAATGTGGTGTGTTCGTTTATACATGTCAAAAGTATATTGAATTAATCAAGTTGGTCATTTAATATAGCTTTATGCATCTCTTTCCATTACTCATGTTTATTGCCAGTAGATGATATGGATTAATAAAATTTAATATAGGTAGTTCATATTTATATGTATCCTTGTTCAGCTATAAAGTTTGAATATATGTTAGATATGCTTTTAGGCAATTTGTAACCAATTAATTTGTATGTCAAAACATGCAAATCATCTCATAACTTAAAGGATGTTTAGCGCGGTTACTGTTTTTTTTTCTTTTCTGAATTATTGTTAGGTTCCCGTTTCAGCGGGACTCGCGCATACAAATTAAATGCAGATTATACCGATTTTAGGTACAATCTCGCATGTCAAACCCAGCTGTAGTAGTTTACAACAACACGATAGTCGGCTACGTCAAATAATCCAAGGTTATTCGATCACTAATTTTAAAATATTTTGCTATTACACTAGCTATCTCGCTATTCTCATTTTAGATAGCGTCGACCTTTTAGGCTTTCTTAGGAAAACTTAATGATGGTTAAAACTATTTTAGGTGTAACTTCACATGTTAGAAAAAGCTCTACCATTTTACAACATCATAGTACTCGCTCATGTCAAATAGCCCAAGGTCGCTCACCATTTATTTTTATATGCTTTCACCACTGCTCTTTGTTATTATTTTTAATTTTCGATTACTATGAAGTTGCGCTCTTTTTTTCTTCTTTCCTATTTATCTTGCATTTTAACCCTAAGCTATGCGTATTTATCAATGGTTGTCATTGTCTCAGGTACTAGCTCAAATGCTAGAATAAGTGCTATAAATATGGGACAGCGTTGTGAGCGCTGCGCCAAACAACATGAGGTTATTTAACCACTTATCCAACATATATTTGGATAATTGAATTGCAATTGTGTTTATTCAAGACACCCAAAGATTTTCCTTTTCTTATGATTTGATTGTTTTTACTTTTGGTATTGCAACAACAATTCCTTCGGGGAAGTTGTGGCTTTCAAGAAGACATTCTATTTTTCAACAAATAAAAAAATAATAATATCATGCACTGATGAAATTGTGTACACTTTGTGCAAAACCCATAAGATAAAAGCAGTAACTAACTTAAATAAGCAAAAGTAGAACCTGAAAAAGCACAATGTTACTTTTTGCAATGGAATGGTGTGAATCCTGATGACGTTTCCATCTCACCTTTACAGTTATGAGCTTCCAGATTCACATCGTCTCTTAGAAGGGGTAAGTATACCTCAAGAAAACATGAATTTTTCCTTCATTAGTAACCATTTCTTAATAAATTCCCCCTAAATTTCATTTGGATAAACGGGACCCTGATGATTCTTCCTCATACCTGCTTGTGATTTGGACACCTGGTTAGTAGGATATGTAGACTTAATAGGTTGATATCAGTAGCCTATCACATATAGATGTTTCAACTATATTTGGTTTTGCTAATACTGATTACTTCAATTGCCATTTGTCCTTTTTTAATAATAACTTTAGATTCAATTCAGCCACCAGAAGGGAAATGTCGCTCCCAAGAATCTGGCATATTATGCAATGATGAAACGTGCTTTGTCTACAACAGCAACGGGAGGCAAATTCCCTAACTGTTCATGGGACACTCCTGGTGAGTAGTGGTGTACGAGTCGTACTATGGGAAAATAAGTAGTTTTTAAAATAGAAATTGATGATCTTCAAGTAGATATTATATCAACTTTAATTTGTTGAAATTACTTTCCGCAGATGGTATTAGTAATTCATTAGCTGGTCCACAGACGCTTATGAGGAAATCATCAGTCATCAGGCTTTCTTTTAAGACAACTTCACTTGATAAAGAAGAGACCAATGAAATTGTGAGGTTTTTTTGTTTATTAATTTTAAAAAAATATGTATATTTTAGATCTAAGTTTTGTAGGAGCACGGTCTTATTTGTTGCACTAAATGAATGAAACACTTTCTTGGTCTTGCAGTTATTTCAAGAAAATCATTTTGTCATTCCCGAGCAGGACTTTTGATTCCATGTTATACAAATGAAAAGCCAACCCCTGGATGTTGGTCTGCTATCAACCCCTCGAGCTTCACGGTTCGAGATGAAAACGTTTTCAAGTATTATGTCATCTTATTCCACTTTTAAAATACTAATGACATTTATTTGCAGCCTTGAAGGCCGAGGATGGTGACTGGCCAGCATGCTGGTCCATTGTATTTCATCCAGCCATCGGTAACCCATATAGCATATATAGTAACCCATTCATTAATCAACCAGAAAATCATAATGACAAGTGGACACATGATTACTTTTATATGATGAATGCAGGTTATATGCTTGTATATAACAGGGCATCTTGACAGTGTGTTACTGGCTGACACAAAAAAGAAATTCTTCGGTGTCTATTTTGTCATCAGGTGCCAACTCTTATGCATTTCCCTTTTTCGATAAAATCACACACAAAAATCAGCATTATGTCCTTATTCATATAAACTTCATTTGGAATACATGCAAAGAATGAAGACGATGGCTGGGGATTTCACATCGAAGGTCATAGAACAATGTTTGCTACTACGCTTAGTTACATTTGTATGCGTCTTCTAGGAGAAGGGCCAGACGGTGGTCTGAATGGTGCATGCAGCAAGCACGGAAATGGATTATAGATTGCAGTAGTGCAACAACAATTCCTTTTTGGGGGAAGTTGTGGCTTTCAGTAAGACATTCTATTTTTCAACAAACAAAAATTAATAAGAATAGCATGCACTGATGAAATTGTGTACACTTTGTGTAAACACAAGAAGATAAAAGCAGTAACTAACTTAAATAAGCAAAAGTAGAACCTGAAAAAGCACAATGTTACTTTTCAAAATGGAATGGTGTGAATCCTCATGACTTTTCCATCTCACCTTTACAGTTATGAGCTTCCAGATTCACATCGTCTCTTGGAAGGGGTAAGTATACCTCAAGAAAACATGAATTCTTCCTTCATTAGCAACCATTTCTCATTAAGTTCCTCCTAAATTTCAGTTGGATAAACGGTTCACTTGATAAAGAAGAAAGCAGTGAAATTCGTAGGTTTTTTTGTTTATTATTTTTTTAAAAAAATATGTATATTTATCTCTAACCTTTGTAGGAGCACGGTCTTATTTGTTAAACTGAATGACTGAAACACTTTCTTGGTCTTGCAGGTATTTAAAGAAAATACTTTTGTCGTCCCTGAGCAGGACTTTTGATTCCATGTTGTACAAACGAGAAGCAACCCCTGGATGTTGGTATGCTATCAACCCCTCGAGCTTCACGGTTCGAGATGAAAACGTTTTCAAGTATTATGTCATCTTATTGCACTTTTAAAATACTAATGATATGTAAATAATAATTTAACTAAACAAGAAATTGATTTGCGTAGCAAAACAAAGTCCCGCTTTTGTTATCGCCATTATACTCCAATTGAGTTGCTCTATTTACATCTTCGAGAAAAGCCAACCACATTGCCCAAGATCTTGAGCTCCCTTAAATCAAAGGCGATGAAAATTGCCGCCTCTTCTCATTGTCAATATGTCGGTCCCCAATATTTTTCTTTTTCATTTTCTTGATGTCAATGTTTTATAGAACAAAGTTATAATATGTTTATTTGGTTTTCACAACTTCCAACTTATCCCATCGCTATGTTCAATAGTGTCGAGATGGTTAAGGGTTAAACCTTGTGCTATATTTCAATCTTCGAAACATACTGAACTCGCCGATCTTCTCGCCCAAGAGAGGAACCGAAACGCAGATCCAGAATTGGCAAAGAACTCGTAATAGTCCCGAACAGAGACGATAGGCGGTGTCCTACTATGAAAATGAATTTTGACATGCTGATCCAATAATCTTGACATGCCGATCCAATAATCTACGGTGAATTTCCGGCAAAGGCTTTGCACATGAACAAGAACGAGCGGGAGGTGAACTTACGGCTTCGCTTTTTGATTTAAGATGGTAGCGCCGTACATAATAAAGGACGAGCTACAAGAAGTCGGAAATAAGTTTCATGCATCATGCACCACGTGGTAAGTGATTCGCCATGATATCTATTTGCTTGCTATTGATGTTTTAGAAGTCGAGGGTAGTATGCACGATATCATAGATCACGTGACCATCACAAACCGATTCATCTTAACAGCTAAGGAACTATAATATACTAAATGTGGTCAAAGTCAAGCATAAAACCAGAGTCAACTACTAACAAAATAATGTCAAGATTCCTGTGTATATAACGATATATGGAACTTATAGAATACTCGTTGAAAAGCTCCCTAATGCCCTCAGAAATGGCGATTGTGATTGGAAATGTTGCAACTATTGATCCTGTCATTGAAGAATGCGACGTCATAGTAGTTGTGCGTGTCGAGACAATATAACCAAATTCATTCCCAATTTTGTCCATGCAATGGAAGATATCACCACCAAATTGCAGTCTTTTTTTGGAACAACCGTTACAGCCACAAAACCTAATATCATATACGGAGTTGCCTAATGTTTCGGTGATCTCTCTACCAGTGAATGCCTCTTATGTTATGCTGTGGCACGTACTAATTTAACTTTGTTTACTTGGAAATAGTGGCCAGGTTTATCTCAACGGTTGCTATATGAGATTTGAGAATTATAGCTGCAACAATGTTAAGCTGCTTGCCTGCGTCGTCACAAGGGTCTTCTTTGTATAATGGTTGTTTCATGAGGTATTCTATCCCCAATTTATCATATACTGAACGCAAGAGATCCTCTAAAGGTAATTCAAATGCTCTACTTTACTTTGTCATTAACTCCAACATTTCCAAAAAAAAAAATAATAATAAATAAAAATAGTACATTGGATTAAATGATTCTATGAACACACCAAATGACGTAAAAATTTCCTGACACAATAATTAAACACGAGCTATTTTCTCAAACAGACTAAAATGGTGGTGACATTGAAACACATATTCATTTTTTACACTAAAGACATCTGCAATTCTATTGAGCCTGCTAGGAATGAAATGATAAATTTTCAGCTTCTGGTTGATCATTGCAGGGAAAAAAATTTGGCTATCGTAATGGCTATTATTAGTTATGTTTTATCATTCTTAGTTGGGAGTATTCTTAGTTGGTACGACAATGAATGGGGTTACTCACAGAGGGTGGTCGATTTGGCTTACATTGGTTGATTTGGCTGACATTGTTGCTAATAACTGGAAGTGGGCTTCAATCAATTCCTTACGTATTTATTCAGTGTAGTACATTCTATGAGTTTCGATTTCATAAGCCAAGCCTTTTTCTTTATTTTTCAGCTTATGTCTTATTTTTTAAGTCTTTCGTTGATTCCAGGTTGTGTAATTCAAACAATACGGCAGTAGGTAGATTAGCTAGCAGTGCCAACATTAGACTTTTTAGGAGTTACAGGTATACAATGGATACTTTTTGAGTTTTTATTTTGGAACGTTTTGTAAAATAAAAATTCGGACTTTGAAACTCTTACGTTGGAAACCGACACGAGTGCTAAGTATAAAACTAAGGGAGTGTTTGGCAATGCATTTTGGAAGCGAACATTAAATCATTTTTGTGTTTTAAGTCGCTGAAAATAATAAGATCATGCTGTTTTGTATAGTGAAACTGATTATAAGGGGGACTAGGATAAACAACAGCAAAATTGCTTATCTATTGTCAAAATAAGCAGATTAAGCAAGTAAACAAGCAATTCCTTTCTAACTTAGTAAACAAAAATACATATTTTAACATGTTCTCAAACTGCCCATTTTTCACCTCTATTAGATGCCTATATTTGTTTTAACAATTAACCGTAACAGATAATGTTGATTTCTCCGACCATGGCGAAAACAGTAACCAATTTCCTGCAAGTGTCAAAAAGGCAAAAGTTTGTTTTGGATCAGTTGAAGCGAAGGGTGGGAGTCATCTCTTGGTTATAGTATCATGTTTAAGCGTGTTTTGCTGCCTCTATGGCCGTTGGCAGCAAGCCCACCCGTCTTAAGTTTTTTATTTACATGGATCAATGTCAGTGACACTTTATGAATGAGTCATGTCGAGGCTCAAGCCTATGAACGTTTAGATACTGATACTTTAGCATACTAAGTTTTTGGTGACTTGATAGGAACGTGAGCGATTTGAGCAAGCTGATCAAGAAGCTGATGAATGGAGAGCTAAGAAAATTGAAAAGGAACTCGATGCATAAGGTAAGAGTTCCCCCCTAATCGAAAAAGGTGCAACAGAAAAGACTGAAAACGGTTCGAGACTGATCTTTTAATTAAACCATGAACAAATGTGCGCACATGCCGCTTGCAATTGCCCTCACCCGTCATGCTTTTTTACCGGTTCTTACAAGAATATGTCCATAATTAATGACCACCTTCAAGTATGGCACAATGGATCTCGATTCTCTAATCGAAAACGATTCCATGTTACCTCGACCCTTAATCGATGTCATGTTTCTGGTCTTGTCTTTCTTGTCTTCCTATGGACTTGTCTCCAATCATCACATTCTCATCTTGTTCTTTTCCTTAAACTTAAAATTTGAGGAGTTTCATCCTCATCAACGACTTCTTTCGATTTCGTAAGTGTTTGATTTCACATATTTGATGTTTAGTTTTTGCGCGCATTCCATGCATATATGGGCATATGGCTTATATATTTTGAAAACACTTTGCACGAAACTATTTGGGCGTGTCAAAGTTTTTTTTCAATCTTGTTAAGACTTGCTAAGCATTGGTATATACAACTATCTTTTGGTTTCTCATGAGCAGTTTCCTTAATCTATTCTTTTATGTACATGATATTAGAAACTCGAAGGACATACTTTGACATGATGAATAAAGCCATCTTCCTACCATTTTATCTTGGAGTTTTGGCTTGGCTTTGTGTCTTCGTGTGAAGGTCAAGACCCATATGATTTTTACTTTTGAAGTTAAATTTCTCCCTTGGTGTTCCACAAAGGGTAATATAGTCAACACAAATCTTGAATATTATGAAGTACATTTCGCCTTAACTTAAAACTAACAATTTCTTGTTGTGTACAATTGTTTTAGGGTATACTTATCAATGGACAATTCCCACCCGACCATTGACGCCGCCACCAACGACAATGTAATTGTTAATGTCATTAATAAGTCGAACGAGCCCTTTCTTATCACATGGTGAGTGTTTTAAACATGCACAATATAATTTATTTTGTGTATTTTGAGCATATGTCTAATACCGTAATAATTCGGAACAGAATGGCGTTAGGCAGAAAGGCCCCATGGCAAGACGGCGTGTTGGGGACAAACCGCCTATCCCACCAAACACAAACCGGACTTACCAAATGCAAATGAAAGATCGATAGGAACACACTCTTACTTCCTTCAAGAGCACTTATTATCGAGCAAGGGCGCTATTTTTGTCCCATATCCGAAACCAAATGAGGAATTCAATGTACTCATTAGCGATCGGTGGAATTCGATCACACGGTTTGTAGTCTCCGGCATTAACAAATTAAGCAAAGGTATATATTTTAGACAAATAGTTAATCGAGTTTTATATTATCTTCGTGTGCTAGCACGAACACTGATTCGGGATAAAGCTTCCATGGTCGATGGTCCGCTCATTAACGGACTTCCTTCCTCAACATCTTTTACTACTCCTGAGGTATTTAAATTTTGACTACTTGTCCACCGATGAATTCATGTTAAAAGTATGGTTAACCAATTCTGCTTGCCGTGTTTCAGTCAATTGTGCATGTTTAGGGTGTCGAATGTGGCTTTGACTACTTGTTAACTTCGTGATCCAAGGCCATACACTAACATTAGTTGAGACAGTATGATCACATACATTGCAAGAGGCATATGAATCATTTGACCTTCATGTTGGTCATTTGACCCAATTTTCCTATGTCATGTTTATTATCTATGAATTTGGTAGTACATTTATGAAGACTATCAGTTGGACCATTCTTTTAAATCTGTAGACGGTTTGCACTCCACAACCGAACCATATCCGACACCCCCTTTACACTGTTTTAAATGTTGTGGGCAAGAGGGGGCGGGTTTGGGTAACGGGTCAATTTTAGTACAAATCAGTTTTGGTTGGTTACATTCATTAGAAGAACGAAGAATAATTTGCTAAAGAAAACAAAATCTAACACTTAGAAGCCATATACAAGATCACAGGAATAAAATGTGTGCTATGAACTTACCGAAACCAATGAGATTCCTACATGTTTGAATAATGCCATTAAGCAGGCGTGACATGTAACATTCATTTTAAATTTCATGTAAAGTAGTTTTCACTCTTATTTAGTGTCTTAGCGGAGTTAAATTGGGGCTAATGATTACATTTTGTAGGTGGTGATACGAGAAGCTGTAAAATCTTTATAAGTTATGCTTTTAGTTTAAAGAGGAAGCAAGATTATGCAAGCTCCTTAGTAAGAGATTGAAACGCACTGAGGAATCACGATGCCACTAAGTAATCGAGACAACTAATGTTTACTTATAAATATGTGTCATATCAACACTATTAAATCCCAAACACGCCATAATGTACACTATGCACTTTTATATATTTTGTTTTTGATAATTCAATGGGAAAAGGGATTAGAAACACGTACATTGCATCTTATATAATAAAGGTTTTAATCACACTTTTCTTAATTCCTTTCGTATGTGTTCAAATATTCAATCCCAAACACCCCATAATCCGCAAAAAGCACCATAGCTATTTGCAATCGCACCATTTGCAAGTGTAACCAAACTCATGCGCCTCACTTTGAACAAGATCTCGGTAATCTCACCGATGTCACCTACATCGCTTCGATGGGTTTTGAGTTGACACTGCAAGTTGCATCGAAAAAAGTTTATAATCCTCGCCTCCTTTTACATTATGAACTCATTATGTGTCAGTGAGCCGAGAAGTTGCTTTAAACCAGCTTCTATCACTTGAGTCAGATGAAGAGTTAGAGACAAGTGTTCTTAACGAACTTAGAGAGAAAGTGGGAGAACGAGGGATGATCGTAACAGAATGGGTGAACCAAAGAGCACATGAGTGTGAAAGGTTTTCTAAGCCACTGTAGTTGGAACTCAGTCTTAAAGAGCATATGTTCAGAGGTACCTATACTAGCATGGCCGATGACGGTTGAGCAACCTCTTAATGTTAGGATGGTGGTGGAAGAGAATAAGATTGGAATAACAGTGGAAACATGTGATGGGTCAATGAAAGGGTTTGTAAAGTGAGAGAAGGGTTAAAGAAAAATCATATATGATTTGTAAAAATCGAAATCATATATGATTTTTACAAATCATATATGATTTTTCTGGGCCAAAATTTTGAAAAAAAAAATCGTTAAAGATATATAGTAGTGCATATCTATAGAAAGATAATTTAATTCTCGTCGCGATGGTATGATTTTTATCGCGTAACAATTAACGGTTTGCGAGATATTTAATTTTTTAAAAAAATATGAAAGTTTATTTTAATAAAAAAAATTAATGACTATTATTGGTTGATTGGATCTATGGTAAATTTGAGATCTATATTGAACTTTTGCCCTGGGCCAAAAATTGAAATACACATTAAAAACTCACCATCTTGATAAATTTTTTTGACTCGGAACATTATCACTACTCTACACAACCTCCATGTTCACTTTTACTATAGTATAGTCTACAAATAATATAAACACATCATGAATTGATGTGTTTGGTGCTTAGTGATTTTGAAAAGTTACGTAATAGGATATATAAGTAGCATTTGTGTAGAGTGGATTTGATTAATACCTTTATTTACCCACATTTTTAATATTGACTATGTAAAAGATGTTCATGATTAATATTGTTTAGAACAAAATGTTATAAAGTAGTTACCTCCTTTTAGCCGCTTTATGGATTATGGTAACATCAATTATAGTTCTTAACCGCTTAATTTAACTTTTAATAACTTTTTACTATATATTTGTTCTACTAAATCATAAAAATAAAACCACAAATCAAAGTACTTACCGGTTTTAGCCGCTTAATGGATTATGATAACATCAATTATAGATCTTAACCATTTCATTTAACTTTTAATTACCTTTTAGTATATATTTGTTCTACTAAATCCTAAAAATAAAACTACAAGTCATACCCGTCCATCGGACGGGTTTTGCACTAGTATATATATATATATATATATATATATATATATATATATATATATATATATATATATATATATATATATATATATATATCATATTAAAAATACAAAAAGATTTTTCCTTTTGTTTTTGAGCTAAAAAAGAATATATCAATTATATAACATCTCTCAACTTGAGGTGTTATCATTAGTAAGTTCCCGAACTAAAGATCAAAAACTTGCCTTTGTGTCGCTTGTGAATCGATTTATTTCTATCGGATAAACAAACTATAAGAGGGGAAAAGGACGGCCTGACATTAAATTGCGGCTGAAAAGAGACGGGTTTTTAATACGCTTTGCGCTGACCTCTGTTTCTCCGCTCCTTTGTGCGTTTGTCTTATAGAAGTGATTTGTTCACTTGGGATTATTGGTTAAGTTCACTATTGTTTTCGAATACCGTATCATTTTAATTGCCTTGGTTTTTAAAGTGCATGCGCACTCGCTCTCGATCAAGACGACTTCAGAATCAGAATCAGAACGTACTCGAGTTACGTACTATGGCTGCTAACAACGTACCACCAAACCCCGGTCCTAATCCTCCTCCCGTTAATCAAAATGTAGCTCCCGATCTCCGAACGATGGAGGAGCTATGTCAACCTACAATGTACGGGAGGGGAGGACCCATTGCACTGACTAATTTTCAAGCTACCGATTTTAACTTGAAAAATCATATGATAGAACAAGTAAAAACAGTTGTCAATTTCATGGTTTACGGATGAAGATGCTAACAAGCATCTTGATAAATTCCTGACCGCTACTCAGAGTATGAAACAAAATGGGGTCTCCGATGACGCCCTTCGTCTATATCTTTTCCCATACTCTTTGACTCATCATGCTACGTCTTGGTTTGATCGACTCCCGAAGAATTCGATTCATACCTTCGAGGAAATGGTTTCGAAGTTTCTGGCAAAGTACTTTCCACCGTCTATGGTGACGAAGTTGAGAAACGATATCAGTAATTTTCGACAATATCCCGACGAATCTTTGTTTGAAGCTTGGGAACGTTATAAGCTTGCGATTGATCGATGTCTGAATCATAACATGTTGCTTGTCACTCAAATTGATACGTTTTATAATGGTTTGACGTTGAGACACCGTGAGACAATCAATGATGCTGCCGGTGGAACTTTTATGAAACGACGTCCCGAGGAATGCTACGATCTTATCGAGAACATGACCGCTCATCACAATTATTGGGATTCTACCGCCGAAAGGGGTGAATCATCT
This sequence comes from Chrysanthemum lavandulifolium, assembly GCA_022545495.1. Taxonomy (NCBI): domain Eukaryota; kingdom Viridiplantae; phylum Streptophyta; class Magnoliopsida; order Asterales; family Asteraceae; genus Chrysanthemum; species Chrysanthemum lavandulifolium. The sequence continues at coordinate 214,991,669 of CM040242.1, forward strand.
CGATCAAATACGTCTTCCTCACTCGAAATAGCCGCTCTGAACAAAAAGATGGACGATATCTTAAGGATACATCAAATGAATAATCAGAATCAACAACAACAAGTGAAAGCGGTTCAACCGACTTGTGAGACTTGCGGAGGTCCACATTCTTATTCCGAGTGCCCAGCCGTCGGTGGCTACGCACATGAGAATGTTTATGCTGCTACAGGAAACTACAATCAACCGCAAGGAGATCGAAATCTTCTTAGCTACCGCTCAAACAATTATCTCGGACCTCCCGGTTTCAACCAACCTCAACACCAAAACCAAAATCAAAACCGTTTCAATGGTAACCACAATGTTAATCAGAACCGAGGAGCTAATGTTAATCATGGTAATCAACACTACCAAGCTCCTCCACCTCAAGTTTACCAACAACCACCACCTCCTCAACATCAATAGCAACCACCTCCTCAAGTTGCTCCAAACAACGAGTTTCTAACTTACATGAAGAACTCCGATTACACCATTAAATGTTTTCAAACTCAAATTAACGGCATGAGGACGGATTTCAAAAAGGAAATTGAAGCTACAAGTAACAAACAGATGACTGAAATGAGGAATATGATGGCTAGTTTCTTTCAAGCCAATCAACCGTCTACTTCTTATTCTCAACCCTCGGGTTCCGGTTCTCTTCCGAGTAATACGATTCCCAACCCGAGAGGTGACATGAAAGCGATCACTACCCGAAGTGGTGTTGCTTATGATGGACCCACGGCTCCTACCACTATTTCTTCTTCTCCGTCTCGTGTGGTAGACCGTGAGACCGGGGTGACGAAGGACCCGGTGCTTCCTACTAATAAGGGGAGTACCGAGAATGTCCAACCCACGGTTGTCCAAGATTCTGAGCCCGAAGATGCTCCCGTTAGTGCTGAAAAGACTAATCGGAAAACGACACTCCCATATCCGTCTCATCTTAATGATCAAACTCTTTGTGAAAAGTCGAATCATCAAATGGAAACGTTTTTCCAAATCTTCAAAGACTTGAATGTGGAGATCAGTTTTGCGGATGCCCTTCTCTTGATGCCTAAACTTGCTTCTACGATTAAGGGATTGCTTTCGAATAAGGAAAAGTTGTATGAGCTTGCTACTACGTCTTTGAATGAGAATTGTTCGGCGGTTATCCTCAAGAAACTTCCCGAAAAGTTAGGTGACCCCGGCAAGTTCTTCATTCCGTGCAATTTTCAAGGAATTATTCAATGCTCCGCCTTGGCCGATCTTGGCGCGAGTATCAATTTGATGCCGAAATCAATCTACCAAAAGCTTTCATTGCCCCCACTTACCCCAACGTGTATGACCCTCGAGCTAGCCGACCGTACTACTACGAAACCAAAGGGTATAGCCGAGGATGTCTTTGTTAAAGTGGGGGAGTTCGATTTCCTCGCTGATTTTGTTGTAGTCGATTTCGATGTCGATCCTCGAGTACCCCTAATTCTCGGAAGAAGTTTCTTAAGGACGGGCCATGCGTTGATTGATGTGTATGAAGGAGAAATCACTTTACGAGTAGGAAAAGAAGCCATAACATTTAACGTTAACCATACTTCTCAATCTTTAACCAACCAATATGATGTGGCCAAAATTAATGACACCGAGGTGACAAAGGACCCAGGAATTCCTATTAATAATGGAGGTACCAAAAACGTCCAACCTCCGGTTGTCCAAAAAGTTGAGCCTAAACCATCGAGAATTGAACCGAGTCTTTCACGTTTCAAGGTTAAGAGTTTGTCTACGATACGTGCTGAGCAAAAGAAGAAATTAGAAAAGGAGACTGCAACGGTAGTGGTGGAAAATGCTAGCTCTAAGAGCACACCACTTGTCCCACCTCCGTTTTCTGTGTATCGAATTGATCTTGTTCCTAAGAACGTCGAGATTTCTTTGAGTGGCAATCCCACTCCTTCTTTTGAAATTATGGAACCTTCTTATTCTTCCCCCTCTCTTACTCCGTTTGAGGGAGAAGACTTCTTTTTGAAAGAGATCGATGAGTTTCTTGCTATTGATGAATCGATTCCACCGGGAATTAATGATGGTGTTTATGATTCGGAGGGAGATATCCTTTATCTTGAACAATTGTTGAATGAAGATCCATCACCGTCACTCCCTCCGAAAGAGATCACGATTGAAGAAATCAAAGAAGTACAAACGTCTGATGAAATCCCTCCGGAACCCGAGCTTAAGGATTTTTCTATCGATTTACTTCTCGAGGAGTTCACCGATGAACTCGCTCCTACTGACTCAATTCCTTTCACGAATGAAGAATTAGAATACGATGATCCATTTTATCCGAAGAAAGAAAAGGAAGTGAAGATTTTGACTGATGAGCTTGTTGATACTGAGGTCCCACACTATTTTTTATCCTAGAGTGATCCCATTTCTCGTGAGGATTTTCACGTGGATGATACCTTGATTTCCTTCCTCTCCGAGGACAATATTTTTAACCCTGGGATACTTATCGGAGAGGACATTCATATCACAAAAGTTAACCGGAAAAAGGATCCTATCTTGGATGCCTTCGTTGTTGTGACTTCAAGTAACACTTTTCTGTACCATGGACTCCTTTCTTCTATGGAGTCGTTTCACTTTGATCCGTCATTTCTTAGTCCCCCGCTAAACCGTCGGATGATGGATCACTCTTTCTTGATAAACCTTTTGTAAGTTTGGGAGGATTTAACCTTTATGTGCTGGAGCCCGACATTTTCTTTCCCTCCCAACCCACCCATTCTCTTTCCCTCCTGAGTGAGGATACCATCTTTGATCGAGGTATCCTTCCGCTTGTTTCCCAAGGACAAATGAATTGGGACGAGTCGGGCTAGCGACTCGGTGAAGAAAAACAATGGCGCTTCGTGGGAGGCACCCCATGCTTATCTCTATCTTCTTTCTATTTTCTCTAATAAGTGACGTGAAGGGGTTAGCCTCTTCAATTTCTCGTGTTTGGTTGTTTGTGATGTTGTGTTTAGGATTTTCCCGATATGAAGACTCTCGTGCTCGAAGTTTGTCTTTTCTCCACTCGAGTTTCATGATCGATGCTTATGGAAATCCGATATCTGAAATCTTATCGACTAACGTTTATCTTCTAGCATACTTAATAAACGGCTTTTAGATTTTCGTTGATACCATTGCCTTTAAACATTGAGGACAATGTTTCGTTTTAGTCTGGGGTGGGTAATCTTCGATTTGATTTGACCGCACTTGCTTATTTTTTGTCGTATACTCTCGCAACCCCGTTTTTCCTTAGAAAATGAAATTGTGCAAAAATGAGAAAATTAAATTTTTTTATAAGCTTTTGTTAGTTTTATGATTGAAAAGTTCTTGCTAGTCTCTTAGAAGTTTCTTTAAATATGCGTTTTCTTGAAAAAGCCTTTGCTATTGCTTAGACAAGAGGCTATAAAATGCGTTTCTAGCTCACAAGGCCAAGAATTTGCAAGTCTCCCTAAGTGATTTTAAATATGCGAAGCTTAAACAAGAATTTGCTAGTTTCTAATAAGTGACTTTAAAAATGCGAGACTTGAGATTATTTGACGAAGCATTTGCTAAGTTAATATATGTTTTGACACCTTGTTGACTTTCCGCTGGTGAGAGTAGGAATGGAATTACGACTTGACCGGGCGTGTTGAGCCCTAGGTTGTTCCTTAACCATAGATAATCTAAAATTATCGGCTAAACATCCGCGGATCTCATTATTTGAGATTTTAAATTTGCAGAGATCGAGGAATGATAGAGTTACTTATGAGTTTAGATGCTAAGCGTGGAGTAGATGGTTCTCTTTAGAGCCCATCGAAGGTACTTATGGCTTTTTGTTCCCACAAGATTGTTTCACCCCATATATGTGAATAAATAATTAAAGATGTCGAGTTTTTGACGATAGTTAGTTCTTTATCTTCTTTAGAGAATCCTTGCCCATGAGAGTTGGGTACACATCGAGGTACTGTCAGTGTTGCGGTGTAAAAAACCGTAGGGTTTGGAGTTTGGCACAAAAATTAACATGAAATAAAGCCCAAATGTATTAAAGTTGAAAAATCCAAAGCCATAAAAGTTTTCTATGTCCGACGGTACCCCCGTTGTCATGGACTTCTAAAAAGGTTGAGGAAAATCCAAAGTCATATTAAGACTTCGATAAAACGGTAATCCCGTTGAGTTAGTGGTTGAAAAGACCAAGGGCCTAAATTGCAAAAATGAAAATGTCTTTGAAATAAGTGTTAAGCCAAACTTTGAATCCGGGAGATGTCTAAATAAAGCTTCTGTCTCTGGACTCGTAGATGAGTTGTCTCGGTCGCCATAAAAAGGATATTCTCCCTAAATCGTGTGAAATTAGGACCTTGATGTGGACCTCATTCTTGTGTGCAACGGTTTTCGAGGGAAGATGGATAACTAATTATCGACTTAGCTTCATATCTTTATCGGAATAAAAGTTATCGAAACGAGAAACTTGAAGAAATTCATTTCTCACAAAAATAAAATAAATAGTGGAAAATAGGAAAATGGGAGCAAAAGGTAATTACACAAGCAACTTCCATGGGTAGTGTTAGCATCTAGAGTCATACTTAACAATGATTTCGGTTTTACGCTTAGTTTGGGGACTTGTGAAAAATCAGGGACGATGTATTCTATCCGTATGGTCACTTCACGCTGTGTTGTGTTTCCTATTCCGTGATCCTAACGTGTCGTTTGAAAAATGTTGGAGTTATTGATCGACATGAAAGTTCAACAAACCGTCACTCATAATCGGAATGTGCTTAATTGTAATATCTATATGTGAATATAAAAGGTAAACGGGGCGTTTTTTTAGAATTAAGGGCTCTTAATCTCTTTTGAGGAATCTTTGCTACTTCTTCATAGGTTTAGTAGAAAGAGATTGAAATCCTTGATTTTCGAAGCGTGAGTTGATTGCATTGCGTGGGGACACGACAATGGTCTCGTGTGGGGTATTTTGGTATGTGCTAAAACACATACCTTTTCTTTATCAAAATCAGACCCAAAATAACCAAGAAAGAGCCGCTTATTGCTAATATTTGATGTTTTCTTGAGTTTATGCTTGTGCAGGTACGGATATGATAAAACACACAAAAGATAGCCAAATCAGCCAAAAACCCGAGCACGAGAGATAAAGAGTGCTAAAGCTGAGCCGGAAAGTCAGAATTGAGCATCTGTGAAGATTTTTATGATAAGAGGATGATTTCTGAAAGATATGATCAACTTTGAAGAAATGTCAGAATCAGTCCCTCAACTTTCAGAAATTGGCAGAATATACCCTTGAGATTCAGAAATGGCAAAAGTGGCCCTTAGATTATTGAAGATTGGCAAGAAAGATCCTTGAATTACATTTTCAGAATTACATAACTCGTCCCTGGATTTTCAGAATTGGCCATTTTAGTCCTTACAATTTCAAATGGATCACATATTTAATCCTAAGTCCAAAATCAACCAAAGCCCACACCAAGTCTACCTAGGCCCAAATCCATATATGGTTTAACACTAAACCCGGTACCCATTTATCCAAAACCGGTCAACAAGTCAAACCCTCATTTACCCGTACCCATTTTTATCTCATTAAACCCGGTCAAAGTATTAGTCAAATCCAGTAAAAAAATAATAAAAACCTTTACCGCCCTTTTTCACCCCCAAATATTACCCAAACCCAGAAACACAAGAACCATAGATTGCCCTTCTCATCAATTGGAGCAAATTACTTAAATTGAGGGCATTCTCGTACTTTCGCCTGACACCACACTGACACACGGATGCCAGGTTGGCAATCCGTGTGTCATACCTTTCATTCTCTCTTCTGTGATTGGCTGGAGATGCGTGACAATTTTGATCCAAGGGTGATAGATGAATGAGATACGTGTAATGAAGATCCAAGGGCTGAGATATCACAAGAGAAAGCACAGATTGCATCATTCTAGATCCTTCTCAAGGCTAGGCTTCACTATAAATAGGACCCCATTTCTCACATTTTATTCATGTAACTTTCTGAGTAGTAGTTGCATAGTGTAGTTTTGTTTAAAAATTTAAATTCAGTTTTGTAATCTCAATTTCTAGTGTAATCTGTTTTTAATATAATTAAATCATTTTCAGTTGAAATTCTGAATTCTCTTTTAATTCCTGTCTTAAGTTCTTTCATCAGCTTATTATTACTTTAAATCATCATCTCAGTTGATTTCACTTCAGTTTCAGTTTATAATCTCATTTTAACAAAAATCACAAAAAATAAATAAAATCCTAAAAAAAATAAAAAATATTGTGAATCATTTCTCAGTTTGATTACAGTTGCTAAAGTTGTTTTCATAAATTCTTATTAGCTTTTTCATAGCTTAATAAGCACTTGTTAAGTTGTCTACTCAGAATTTATACAAAAATATCATCACAGTCAACATAAGTCAAACTGCTGCACTTTGAATCTAAATTGATCTGGATTGCTGGTTTGATCATGGATTTGGGTTGAAATTCAGTTGGATTTGGGTTGATAATAAGTTCTAAGTTGTGGTTATTTGATTGTTTAGCAAGCCATTGTGGCTGGACTCATGTGAGTGATCTTAGTTTCGCTTTTATCTTATTCGCCTTGTTGCATTAACTGCTTTTACTTTAACTGTTGTTTATTATTGTTGTTTCGAATTTGTTAGCTTTATTTAGTTATTAGATCATATTTGCATCTTTGTCATGGATTAGCTATTAGGCTAGGTTAAGAGTAGATTGCATTTAGGAATATTAAGTAGTGTTTGGTATAAGCTAGCATTTGGAGTTCTGGTGCTTATCAGTAGTTAGACTCTGTTGATTAAGTCTCATTTAGAATCACTGTAGTCGTTAGAGTGAGTAATTTGCATATTAGAATAGCATAAGTCAAAATTGCATAAAAGTTGCACTTATACTCTCATCTGTTTGAATCAGTTAGTGGTATCATACATTTAGGTGTTAATATAGTTAGTATAGCCTACATTAGTTTTATTTCATCATTTCATTTCATTTCCATCCAATAAAATTGATTCTAATTTCATTTTTGTCAAAATCTCAAAATCTATCAAAAGTCAAAACTCATCAAATTAGGTTTTTACAAAACTTTGTTAAATTTTCATGAGTTCATTTTTGGTTAAAAGCTATTGAAATTTTGGGATAATTAAGTTTAGTTGGTCAAGTTTTGAAATCTGATTTTTGTGGAATTTTCAGAAGAATCTATAAGCTCTAAATAAGTCAGTCTAATCATTAGTTTTGCCCTGTCTCAGCACTCAACATACTGAGTGTGAAACAGGCCAACTTGCAGACCTTGCACAGGGTGTAATCTAGATAGTTAGGACCTGAAATTTGGTTTAGAGATTGATTGATTGGTGGACTTGAGGTTCTCACTTCTGTTTTCTTAATTAGCTCACTTAATTTGCTTATAAATAAGCTGCAAGTAAGGGTGTTTGGCTGGTCAGATTTCATAAGCTCAATCTAGTCAAATCAGTTCAATCATCACATTATAGGTTTAGAGTTGTTGGATTTAGTTGGGTTTGAGTTAATTTTGCATACTTTAGCTTCTGTGTCAATTTGGTTCTCATTTGGTGCCTTTTGCTTATTTTTAGTACTTATTTTTAAGCACTTTTCACATCAGCTTCATTTTCTTACACATAAGCATCACTTCTCTTATTTTTCATAGATTTAGAATAATATTTTAGAATTTTCCTGAATTTTTCATATTTTTCCAAAACTGTTTGTTATTTTTCTCATTTTTAATACTTTTTAATTAGCTTTTTTTACAAATAATTCAGAAAAGGTTCAAAAAAATATGTTTTCATTTTTCTTAGATTAAGAAAAATATAAAAAGCCAAAAAAATATTTTTCCATAATTTTCCTAGTTCAAATTATAATTTTTAGCAATTTAATTAGTTTTAATTAGTTTTTAATTCAAATAAATTTGAGAAAAATCATAAAAATTAGTTTTAATTCTTAGTTAATTTTCTAATATAATTTTTAGTATAAAAGTAATTTTATATCATATTTAGGATTTAAATTAGACGTAGTTGCATTTTATTTACGTTTCATTTAATACGTTTTAGTATAATTCGCGTATTTAGGATTCCCCGTAGTGTAATTTCCCTTTTATGCTTCCCCATTTCCCGTAGTTTAGATAAAAACAAAATCAACAATCTAAAACATCGAGCATTTTAATAACAAACCATAAACGACGTTGTCCATTCACACCTCGTTGGGACACGACTCGGATTTCCTAATCCGTATCACTTATCACTCACGGGATTCGATTCACTATCCTTTTTCCTAAAGGGATTTTAAATCATTTCTTGTGGTTATTTTTGATATCGATATTGTAAGTTTTATCCATACACACACCACCCTAAACCTACACGAATCATTGAGCTACATAGACTTCTTCATTAAATAAGCCATTTAGAAAACCACTTTTAGCATCCATTTGAAAAAGCTTAAGATCATTAGCACAAACATAAGCAAGAAGTATTCTTATGGACTCTAATCTAGCCACGGGAGCATAGTTCTCATCAAATTCTATGCTTTCTTGTTGATTATACCCTTGGGCAACGAGTCTAGCTTTGTTTCTAGACACTACACCGTTTGCATCTAACTTGTTTTTATATACCCATTTAGTTCCGATTATGGTTTGGTTATTAGGTGGAGGGACAAGTGTCCAAACATCGTTAGAAACAAATTGATTTTATATCTCTTCTTGCATAGCTATTACCCAACTTTCATCTTTTATGGCTTCTTGTGTATTTTTAGGTTCTATGGTTGAGACAAAACGAAATAAACTACTTTGGTTTTGGACTTGAGATCTTAAGGTTCTTTCACTTAACTTTCCTATGACCTTATCTACGGGATGATCTTTAGACTCTTTAATATTGATGATTTCATTGTTTAATGGTTCATCTTCTTTGTTTATATTTTCCTTGATTTCTATGGCTTCACTTTCGATTATCTTGTCATCGATAAGAGGTTGGGCAGGTTTAGGTGGACTTTCATCAAATTTTACGTTTAATGACTCTTCAACATTCATTGTTTTTTTATTTAATATAACATAAGCTTTACTATTAGGAGAGTAACCTAAGAAGATACCTTCGGTTGATTTAGGATCAAATTTAGTTAGGTAATCTTTAGTGTTAAGTAAGAAACATTTGCTACCAAAGACTCTAAAATGTTCTAACGTAGGCTTTTTGCCTCGAAGTAACTCGTATGGAGTTTTACCTAAAAATGGTCTAATTAGGACTCGGTTAAGTATGTAGGTTGGTGTATCAACGACATTGCACCAAATTTTTTGAGGAATAGATTGCTCATTAATCATGGTGCGAGTCATTTCCTGTAGGGTTCTATTTTTTCTTTCAACTACCCCATTTGATTGTGGAGTGCGAGGAGCCGAGAAATTGTGAGTAATACCATTAGCATCACAAAAAGCTCCAAATTGCGCTTCATTATCAAATTCCCTACCATGATCCGCTCTAATAGACACTATACGACTTCCTAATTGTCTTTGGATTTTCTTACTTAATATTTCAAAGTAATCGAACGTTTCAGTTTTATTCTTTAAAAATTTAGTCCATGTGTACCTAGAGTAATCATCCACTATAACCAAAGTATAGTAGTTACCTCCATAACTTTGAATAGTGGATGGACCAAATAAATCCATGTGAAGTAGTTCTAGACACTTAGTGGTATAGACCATATTTTTAGCTTTGTGACTAGCATGAACTTGCTTTCCTACGTTACAAGCATCACAAAAATGATGTTCGTATTTTAATTTTGGTAGATCTCTTACTAGTTCTTTAGATGATAGTGATTGAAGAAGTCGCATATTGGCATGACCCAATCTTCGATGCCATAAGGTCGAAGTACCATCCATAGAAGTAAGAAAAAGTTTGTCTTTAGGTTCATTACCGATTTTAATGACATAGACTCCATGTTTTCTAATGCCTCTTCCTATAGTAATACCATTTTTCAATATTTTACTACCGGTTTCACTAAAAAATACGTTGCACTTTTTATCACATATTTGTCCTATACTTAGAAGGTTGAAGTTTAGGTTTTCTACGTGACACACATCGTTAATGGTTAAAGATTTGTGAGAAATTGTACCTTTACCGACGATTTTGCTCTTGCTATTACCAAATACCACATTCCCTCCATTGAAGGAATCATATATGGAAAACAGGTCTTTGTTACCGGTCACGTGCCTCGTGCACCCGCTATCCTTGATCCATTCATCCGAATCTAGGTCGACCTTTAAGCACACCTCGTTTGAGTCATTTGCCATGAGGCAAATTTCTTCGTTCTCCTCCTTACTCATTCCTCACGAACCACGCGCGAACGCCTTTTGTTCGTCACGTTTGGGACACTCACTAATGAAGTGACTATGGTCCCTACATTTAAAACATGCGCGTTCATCCCTTGCTTTCTTGTCGTCTTTGCCTTTCCGGAACCCCTTCTTGTCGTCATATGGTTGCTTGACATATCTTCCCTTTCTTCTAAAGAACTTCTTGACATCCCTTACCGCCATGGCATATTCTTTGTCATCACCATCCGAAGAAGAGTTTTCTTCATCGCTTGAGACCTTTTTGGCTTTTAAGGCAAGAGATGTGTGCTTCTCTTTCTTTTCTTTTGAGGCTTCAGAATCTTTAGCGAGGACAAGCTCATAGACCTTTATATTGCCTATGAGTTCGTCAAGAGTGAGGATTGATAAGTCTTTTGATTCTTCGATGGCCGTTACCTTTGATCTCCACTTGGATGGAAGTGCCCTTAGATATCTCCTGACATGATTACAACTAGAGAAAGACTCATCAAGTGCTTGTAATGATGTAGTTATAGTATTAAAGTTAGCAAAAGAATTATCTATACTATCCTCATCCGATATTGAAAATTGTTCATATTGTTGAACAAATAAATCTATTTTATTGTTTTTAACTTGTTGATTTCCTTGATGAGTTACAACTAAAGAATTCCAAATTTCTTTAGAGGTTTTAAGCATAGAAATTCTTTCGAATTTATTTTTTGGGTAAAGCATTGTATAAAACCATTTTAGCTTTACTATTTTTGGAAAGATTTTTCTTTTGATCATCGGAGAGTTGATCATGAGGTGTGTTTATTTGGTTGCCGGTTTTATCATCTTTTGTAGTGGCTTCAAAGTCACCTTCAACAATGATGTACCAAAGATCAATATCTTTTGACTTCACATAAAGTTTTGAATCTATTTTTCCAATAAATAAAACCATTAGTTTCAAGTAGTGGAGGTCGTTGCATAGATTGCCCTTCTTTATAATTTTCAGAACCCATTATGATTGAAAAGTTTTTAAAATACGATTTACTTTAAAACTTTTGTAAACCTAGCTCTTGATGCCAATTGTGGAAAACTAGAAGGAGGGGTTGAATAGTTTTACCGATTTTAAGTTAGTTTCAAAAACTTTAGATTCGATATTATGTAAAATCGTATGGATGGATAGAAATTATAAAGCAATAAGTAATGTAAGTAATGAAAGCAAGTAAAGTAAATGATAGAAATGACACAAGCGATTTATAGTGGTTCGGCTACAAGGACACCTTCATTGCCCTACTCTATTTCTTTTGTTCGTATTCTTATCGGAGAAAAGTTCTTCCAACGGAGGTTTGTCATTAGGACCTACCACATTTGCAAATGACACTTTGTTGGGTTTAACCTGATATTTAGGGGCTTCAACGTCTTTCTTTGTTGGTGTTTCTTCTTGGCTAACCACATAAACATCATTGTTACTGGATTAAAGGCCAACAAACAATTTTTTCTCAACCACATCCCCTTCTTGATCATCACAATCCATTAAATCTAAAGACGAAACACACAATGTTTTATCGACGTTTTTTGAAATTATCTTCGGAGGAAACAGGTCCCAACATAGGTGTGTCATTTTGGCCAACCACATTTACATATGGCAGGTTGTTGTCTTTAAACTGAGATTTGAAAATATAGTATGTTAAAAACAGCACATTAAAATATTTTATTTATCGTGCGTTGTTTTACTGATAATGTAGATACCTCAACAGCTTTGTTGGTTGGTGTTCATTATCACAATCCATTGCATCTACAGAATTATCACCCGAAAGTTTATCGTCATTTATGTAAGACGACAAATCGTTACCACAATCCGGTTCCTGATGAATTTTAAATATATATACATAAGTAGGGACATATGTTATACTTGATATTTAAACTGTAAGTGAAAGATAACATACAATAATGGGGTCACCGGGTGTTTTATTTTCCTCGTTAGGTGCAACTGGTTAAAGTTGAGTACTACCTTCACCTCCATATTCCATAGCAGGACATTTTTGGGTCATGGCATAAGCTTCTACAAGAATACCAAGGTTACATGGTTGCGTTTCTTTAAGCCCATCATCATTGTCAATGTCCGTTGCATGGTCCGCATCGACGACCTTATCCCCGTTAGGGCCTAGAATATGACACGACGTGGCCTGTAGCGACCAAGGTTTGATATAAGTGTAGACACGAACGATTATTTGAGTTTGGTATAAACATTGGAGGTAAACTGAAAAGTAAATACAAACCTTCGGATCATCGGGATTAACGTCAGAGTCGTTTGTATTGGCACAACTTTTAGATTGATCAGGAACAACAACAACATCATTATTAAGACCCAAAAGTTTCTGTACTTTTGAAAGTATGCTTTTCACAGTCGTAAACACATCGAGTACAACCGGTGTGTTTCTGACCGAATGAATGCCGTTTTCTATCATCAAAAGTTTTTTTATTCAAATCCACTAACTCACGAAATAGAGCCCTTGTCGAAAGAGTAGTCCCCGTTTGTGCAACATTTAAAGAAGGTGGTTGCTCAATGTTGAGATAAAGTGCGTTTTCAGATAACCCATGCCGTTGACTTTCCATGGCTATGTGTAAATTGAAATCGTCCACAAATTCATTCGAATGCTCTGCAGTCTTCTCACTGTCACGTGTGCGGAACAGACAAACCATCTATAAATTGTGCGCTGGCAATACACCACGGTTGCTTCATTTCAGCTTGTGTTGCAGAAAGTTCAATAATGGGAGTTGAATCCTAACAACCAAAAAATTTACAATTACTAATATTGTGAAGAAAATTAGGTACAAGTTAGTGTGGTCAGCATTGTAAGACTGTGTGATGCATACCGGTCCAAAGAGGTTACAACAGTCCGCTTTCCGAAACTTTGAATGTCCTGACTAAGCAAGACCACGTGGAATGACCTTATTGTCTTTCACCCACCAAAGTGAGCTTTTAGGATAACTCTCCAAAATCCAAATCTGTAATAGCCACAACTATCATCTTTAAAACGTGTAGTTATGCAGCTATCGTCTTTGAAAATGTTTCAAGGTTTACCAAAATAAAGGTCACCTGTTTAGGATGAAACAATACCTTTATGGTTACAATTAAAAAAAATTTACAAACTAAAAAGTGTTATAACATTGTTGTAATCTAAATTACGGGTAACTTTTATATTACTTGTATACAGAACAAAACACCAGCATTTCATAACAATAAAACAACAACATTATTTATAGGTACGTTTGAAATGAATAAGTAATAGCACAAAAAAATAGAATCAAAAGCTTTTAATAACTTTGTTTTCTAAAGAAATATGTTATCAAAGTTAAACATTCATACATTAATACAAACCATCGAGAATTCTAACCTTGAAAGCCCAAGCGAACTCAGATAGATTGTATGTGGCATCAACTTTGGGTTCTTTTTCAATTTTAACAGATGATCTTTTACGTGTATATGAACAATATTGATGTCCTTTGATAAAATTTATGCCACATATATTCACCCCAAGGAAATACATTCCGAGATTCAAAATCGTCAACCAAGGTCAATAAGTGTTTATGGATGCAATTCTGTCTTCTTTTCCCATAAACACCGTGTCTGCACTACTAATGACACACCCTAACAAAGATCCTCATCGAAAGAGATAACCACCTTTTTCCATCATTTTTTCCGTCATTAACAAGTTCCAAAAGATCAATGGCATGTACATTTCTTATACCATTACTATTTTTTCAGGAAATACACGATCTCAAAATGCGCTAGATCCTTTAATCGGTTTTGAAACTTTGCCAAATCGAAACCCTGTTATTAGACAAAATTCTTTCCGGCCAAACGTTAACGAATGATCCCCAATTTGGAATGTTAGTGGAGGGGAATCAGACGAGATGTTAGAAACATATACCTGATGTTGCAAAACGTAATGCATCAGAACACAGTCATTATCGCACGACTTTATATCCAACCATGGACCAAAAATTGTTTGCCTGAACAACCTTTCGCGGTTTTCGGTCTTTGACAAACAAAGTTTAATATCTGGAAGCAACTTCAATGTAGAACGAACTGCGATTTTACAATTGTACAACTTTAACTTAGTCATACGGAATTATACAGTCAAATAATTAGGGGTTAGAGGGTTCTATGAATAAGATGTGGTGTGTGAGTGTGGGCTCGCGATGTAGAAAAAGATGTTTAACTGTAGAAGCTGTTAATTTTGGAATTTTAAAAGAAGATGTTTGATTGTGTGTGTGCGCGCGTGATGTTTTGTGAGTACGTGTCCGAGTTATTATTATTAGTTTTTTAATACAACCAGTGTAAAATGACAATAATATCCTCGTGTATAAACACAAGTTGCCCAAAAATATATAGTTGCCCCAAAATACATTTTGGTTGCCTAAAAAACATTACCTTACAATACATGACAAATACTTTCAAAATATGTACTTGTGTCATAGCTTTGTCGGACACGTGGCACCCCATGGTTGGCTCCAAGAAAATCGCTGGGCAACTGGTCCATTTTCATAACGCAAAAAAGTGTGGTCCGGAAAGTGGTAAGCCTCAGGGCGCCTGGTCTATTTGCCTCATTTTCCCATTTAGAATTGGCACCCATAATAATTTTAGGGAAAATGAGGCAAATGCCCCCGGCGCCCTGAGGCTAATCACTTTCCGGACCACTTTTTATTTATTTATTTGAAAATGGACCGAGGGCAACCGCTGTCATTGGGCAACTCATCGACATTGTGAGGAGTGTCCCGTATGTGTAAGGTATTGTTTTTTGGGCAACGAAAACTCGCAGGGCAACCGTATTTTTTAAAAAGGGTTGTTTCGTCATTTTACATTACATAGAAAGTACACATTTGAATAGTGAAAGTACAGTACATATCTATTCAAAATCCAATACCCACTCACACAAAAACATTCATAGTTACTGTTTTTCTCTGTTTTTGCTTCTCGCACAAAAACATTCTTACTTACTGTTTTCACAAATCAAACTGTCTTCTTCATCAGTCCCTCTCTTCCTTGTAACGTCAGTTATGTCACCATCTAGAAAGCTACAATGTTGATTGCAAACCACATTCGATTGATCAAGTTTTTTTAAAAAATGTGGCCAAATATGGTACGTAAATATTTTTCTCGTTGTTTATTACATATGATTTATTTCCAATTGGTTTTATGTTATAATAAATCGTTGTTGTTATTCGATTAATACATATGTTAGATAGGTGTTAATTCCATTTTATAATCCATTGCTCTTTTTTATGTCTGTCTGATTCGTAATTATGTAGGGTATAATACCTTAGATGTCGTTAGTTAAGTATGTAACATTACTTGGTTCATAAAAAAATTTAGTGGCAGTTTGTATACTAATAACGAGTGGTTTATATGCATCATCTATGCAATTGTTTACGACGTTGGTATAGATTCCCTCTATTGTCCGAATTAATTTTTGGTTTTTTTTTACCCTTTTTAGGACTATGAAGCTAAGTTAATCATTACGAGTAAACTGAACTACTTTTGGTTGATAAAGCAAAAGTTAGACACAAAACGCCGCATCTTTTTTAGGAATACCTGCTTTGGAAGATAGATTGATCTCTTGTTTTTTGAACATGAAACGCACATCATAGATAATATGCTAAGGAAACATCATACAGTTGACGATTCTCATTATAATATGCCCTTCATTTTTTACATTGAAGGACATGCTTTACATTTTGGTCATCGTGAATTTTGTCTAATGACCGGGCTGCGGTTTGGATCTGTAAGCTTTGGGTTGTATACATCTGGTTCTCTCAATTTTCGTAACAGGGTATTTCCTGACAAGCAAGGGTATATTCTAACCAACTTAGATGTTATTGGTGTTATCGAGGATGAAGAGCGGTTTCGACAAATATCTTATGAAAACGCTGTATGTCTTTGTCTTTTGTTAGCCTTAGAGGTGGTCTTTATGGGTCGTTTGTTGACATGCGAGGTGGATGATACACTGATGAGGTTAGTTGATAATCTAGATGATTGAAATGATTTTCCATGGAGTGAGCATATTTGGACTCATTTAAAAGTTTATGTTTTTTTTTATTTTTTATTTTTTTATTCTCATAGGTGTGGATCCTTGAGTCCTTTGAAAAATTTCATGCTTGGTGGATTAAACATCCAAATGTGATACCAAGAGCACTTGCCTGGTCTAGGAAGTCCATCTTTAAAAGAACTGATCGTTCGAACTTTTTTTCAAACGTAAGCCTGTTAAACTTTGTGGTTATTTATTTATTGTTTATAGGTAAAAAGTAAACCTACACAGAAAAGTAGATGTTCCATTTCCACCTATCTAAGCCCACAATACCTTATTTGAAGGATGTATCCAAACACCCAGCAGCCTCTTCATTCTCCTTATCAGACTCAGATTCTTCATCAAATGCTTTTGATCTGTCTGCCTTTCTTTTCATTCTACCTTGAGGCTTGCCTTTGATGGCCAAAGGAATTTCATAATCAGCAATCTTCTCAATCTTTCTCAGCAGTGGATGAACAATTGGATGAGTTGATTTTGTACACTGTAGATCAAGCTTAACTTCCAACATCTGTCTGGCTACAATCTTCATTAAAGGGTAATCTCTGTCAACCAACATGTAGATTTTCTCTTCTGAAGTCTTAACAGCATGCACTCTTGGATAAGCATACAACATCCATTCTTCAACCACACAAGCTTCCCAACATTTATCTTCTGGATTGGGCTCAAACATGCACTTCAATGCAGTCCACATAGACCTAGACATGGTTCCTGTTGCTCCAAGCTTTCCACATCTAAAAGACATTACCTCCCACATCTTCTCCAAATCATTTGTAGTAAAAAAGAATAACATATACTCAAAAGTATAGTACTGACTTTTCTTTCCATCTCCTCTAGTAAGCTCAATAATGTCTCTTTCATCCACTGAGACAATCATCCAATCTATGATAGGGTGTATAGATTTTACAGGTGTAGGATTAATAGGATCTTCAGGCACTTTATCACTCATCACAATATACTGATCCAATATATCTTTATCATCCACCTTCTGTCTTTTTGAGCTTGACTCCTCTATCACAGATCCTGTTCTCTTTTGTCTATTCCTTAGCATCTCAGCTTCTTTCTCAGAATTCACGGGGATGAAGTTATCAGACCTTCTTTTGCAAATGTTATATAGCTACTCAATTTTCTTGTAAGAACAACTCTTCAAATTCACATTTTTCATATCATCCATGTGTTTGATAAACTTCATCATCTGACTTCTTTTCTGTTGCTTTGTTGGTGGTTTGTTCTTCTTTGCATGATATGCTTTAAATTCCATGTCCTGTTTCATCTTCCTCATCATGTCAACCAACATCTTAGACCTTATATCTATGTGTAACTGACCCCATTCATCCATGGTCATCTCTCTCTGCATTTTCTTAGAAGCTTGAAAATACATATGTTCCTTATTCCACTCTTTTATAGCTTGTTTAGAGGCTTCTTCCTGCTCTGCCCTTTCCTTTTATTTAGCAATTTCATTAGCATTTAGTTCCATATGTAATCTTTTAGAAACTTCTTCATCAAAAGCTATCTGCTCCTCTCTACTTTCAAACTTCAAAGTTAGCTCTGCAATCTCTTTACCCTTTCCAATATCAGGTTTAGTAACTACAGCTTTCTGCACAAGTTCACCAATCTTTAGACTCTTAGCAATAGGTCTAGGTGCAGGGATAGGGTGAGATTGCTTTAGGTTGAGCAATTGTATGACAATCTCATTCTCAGCCTCTTTTGGTTTTGGTGTTGGTGTTATTGTGGTGGTTATAATTGTAGCAGTGGTTGCCTCTGCAGTGGAAACGTCTAAACTGGCAGTGGCTAGAATAATACCAGCAGTGGTTGCAACAGTGGTTACTGAAATACTAGCAGTGGATGCAGCAACACTGGCAGTGGTTTCCTGCACCACTTCCTTCTCCTTTTCTACCTTCCATGTCAACCACCAAATAACCTTCACCATTGTCTCCACTATCCAAATCCAAATCTACCAATGCCTCCCCTAAATTTGTACTCTTACTCCTCCCCTGTTTGGATGCATCCTCCAAACTTTGATTCCCAGAGGATCTTGCTTTCTTTCCCATTTTCTTCGTTTTCCTAAATGTAGTGACCCTTGGCCTTCTTAGTCTCTCCAAAACACTTACCATGTGCTTCAACCTCCTGATTATTTCAGCCTGAGTAGTTGTTAAATTTTGAAGACCAGTGATCTTTGACTTCATAGTTGTGCATCTATCCATTAATTCAAGAATGAGTTTCATAGTATCCTCACCACTTCGACCTGTGTAACCTGGTCCGAGAAGTGGATCATTGGAAATGTCATCATGTACAAAGTCATTAGCCGTCAATTTATGTTGTTGTTCCAAACTACCATCATCACTTCGATCTGTGTTACCTGCTCCGAGAGGTGAATCATAGGATGTTTGTAACATGGCATCAGACCTAGCCTGAACATCCATGTCCCCGAAATTAGCCAGTTGGCTGGGGATTCCTCCACCTGTGTTGAATTCCAAAGAACTCTCCACATTACGAGTTGCCATTGGTTGGGTCTTACTTATGTTTCCACTGCCCTGCCCAGATTCTAAGCCTGAGGCAGTAGTGGAAGCCCTTCCAATCATGTCACCTACCACACCTGTGACAACCTCATTTCCTACACCACTAGCACTAGCCCGAGGTTGCTTAGTGCCCTTCTTCCTCCTACAGGTGACCAATATTCTATGGGGTTGGGAAGTTGAGGGTAAAGGTTCGGCAGTGCTTATAGGTTGTGTTGTGGTAGCAGTGAGATCAGTAGTGGAATCCTTAGCAGGGGTTTGGGTAGTTTGTGGATCAGGTACTTCTACATTCTCTAAAATCGTCTTAATACTTGATCCATTGTGATTTTGGATATGTAAAATCTTGTTTGGTGTTTAAAAGCCTTAGACAAAGCTGGTCTTAAGTTCATTTCATCAATTCACTTTAACATCAATCATAAAATTGTATTCAAATCTCAAGATAGTCAACTTTCAATCTGTCTCAAAAGTCAAAATGGTGTAAAGTTGGATTTGTGCAGAAATTGCGGTGAGGCACGATCTCATTAAAGCTCTTTAAGGTTTGATTTTGGTTTATAAGTAGTTCACTTGGTTGTCTTTAAGGCCTCATAAGCTGTTTTGGTTCAAGCCCTTTGGATAAGCTTGAGCTTAAGCTCAAAACAGGCCTCTGGTGCCCTGCACCAACTCAGTTAACACTGAGTGGCTTTCTCAGTTTCTGAACAAGCTTGTGCAGAGCTTGTATAAGCTTTTTGAGGTCTGGTCTCTTAGTTATCAGTAGTTACCTAGGTCTAGTTTAAGTTTTGATAATTGGATTTCAGTTTGTAGCTTAATTGGGTGCTTGATTTTGGACTACAAGTTGATACCAAAAGCTGTTTTTAGCCTAATACCATAATCATCAAATCTGAGTTATCTTGGTAATCAGTGATTGTAGTTTGTTGATTTGAGTTTCATTTGGTCACTTTTAGTTAATCATAGTTCCTGTCTTCAGTGGATTGCTTATTTTGATCATTTGCTTATCAAGTGCTTATTTCAATAAGCACTTGATTGATCAGTTTCATTTTCTTCCACATAGCATACTGTTTTCCATTTTCATAGCTTCTTAACATTATTTTAGAGTTTCCCTAAAATTTTGATTTTCCTAATTTGTTTTGCTATTTTTCCTAATTTTAATTAGTTTTAGCACTTTTAATTAGCTTTTAATACAAAAATTCGAGAAAGGTTCCAAAAAATAATTTTTCATTTTCTTAGGCTTAGATAAATATAAAAAGTAGAAAAGTAATTTTCCATATTTTTCATAGTTCATTTGGTAATTTTAGTAATTTAATTAGTTTTAATAGTTTAAAATTCCTAGAAAATAGATAAATAGTTATAAAAATACAAAAATAGTTTTGAAAAGTCTATTTTGATATTTTAGACTTTTCAAGTCTTAATCTTATTTTCTAGCCTAATTTCCTATTTTCTTGTATTTTAGGTAATTAATTAATAGTTAAAAATAGTTTTAATTAGATAATTAGTTTTAAAAATAATTTTCTTTTCCATAAATTTTCTTTTATCATTAGGTTTATAAAATGTCATTTCATATTTTTAGGGTTAATATTGCTTTAGTTTCACTTTTTATTTTGTACGTCGCGTAGATTTTAATTTCAGTTTAGTAAAACATAAAAACAAAACATCATTTTAATTTTAGTGATAGCGTTTATTTAATAGGTTTTATCTTTTAATTTCCTCTCATTTGCATTTTAGCCTTTGTATCTGTTTGATGTTTACGTAGCTATAATAATCAAATCATAATCCTTTTTCGTTCAAACTTCTCGATCGCTACGTTGATTGATCCATTGCATAGCTCATTGGGACATAACGACCCGGGGAGACTCTATACTCCTCGATCTTCATTGATTTCGTGCTTAAAATTGTTTTAAGTTTTCTTCGCTTGCGTGAGAGAACTTAAGAGTTTCTTGTTGTCAATTTTAGGCGCTTATTGCTTGGAGCTGTCTTGATTTATCTTAGTGTAGCGATTAGTTGTTTGAATCCTCACTCTTTGTTTATATCATCCATCTCGTATATATATATATCCATATTTTCTTCTAAAAATCCAAAAACCCAAAAATATCCAAAACTTATAAAACACAAAATATTTTTCCTTTTGTTTCTATATATGTCAAAATAAAAATACAAAAAGATTCGTCGTTTTCTTTAATAATTAACAACTTAAAAGATTACCACAAAACCAAGGCGGTGCACTACCTAACTTGGGGTGCAACCATAATAAGTTCCCTAACTAAAGATATAAAACTTGCCTTTGTGTCCTTGTGATTGGTGTACCTTTCTCAAAGAAGCCATTCATCTTGGATTATTGGTTAAGTTCATCATTGTTTTGCCTCGATTTTGTGTTAATTGATTTTGTTGTGATATCGACGTTTGAACCGAAAACCCATAAAGACTCTTCTCACCCCGATTTTTACAAAGCGTCTTCATAATTCTCATTCTCATCGAAATATCTTCATAATTCCATTTCTCTCCTTAGCTCACGAGTTTCCTTAGAGTTAACTCTAGTGCATCTTTTCGTTCTTCTAGATCATTGAGTCCTTTGCGTGATCTAGCGAAATTCAAGGAGGCGTTCGTGAGCGTCTTTGCCCAAATAGTCGATCCGAGATTCGCACTATTTCAAACAACACCATGGCGAGACGAGCGTACTATGGCGGAAATGCTCCGTGCACCCACCGAGGGTTATGGAGATGCCATCGTTTTACGGTTATCAACTCGATCACTTTGAATTGAAGACATTTGATCCAACTTGTGTCTACAAATCAATTCCGCGGGTCGATCGAGAAGACCCGTATGCACATCCGTTGGTTTAACAAGTTGACTTCACCTATCAATTTCAAGGATGTGCCAAAAAGTCATCAAGTTGATGCTTTTCCATTCTCTCTTGAGGGACGGCCGGTTGGGCGGAAAAAGAACCCCTCGATCTATCGAAACTTGGGAGGATCTTGTTCAAAAGTTTGTGAACTACTTCTTTCCTCCATCAAAGCGACTAATCTCAAAATGAAATTTCGGATTTCGTCAAAATTTCGATGAAAACTTTGGAGAGGCATGGGAGAGATTCAAAGATCTCCTGGAAATGCCCCATCATGAATTCACGGAGCTTCAACAAGTAAATATCTTTTACAATGGGTTGAACGGAAGCGATCAAATTCCTTGAATGCGACGCGGTAGCAATATCTTGAATCGTAAACCTAAAGATGTGATTGAGATTTGCGAGCAAAAATCAAAGTTCCTATTTCTCGCAACAAAGTCAATGTTCGAACACTCCTGCTTCTTCATCCGGTAACTCTTCCGGTTAGCCGCTCCGATTAACCGCTCTAACGGACATCATCCATTGTATGATAAAAGAGGTAAAGGAAATCAAAAGCGAAATCCATAAGCGGAACCAATCAAAGTAAACAAGGTGTGTGAAACTTGTAGTGGTCCACATGCGTATTATGATTGTCAAGCAACCGATGCTTCCTTTTACCAAGCTCCGTAGCTTCGGTAAACCACAATCAATACCGACCACAAGTGATCCTCATTACAGGTACTGGCGGTATGACACCACTGGTTTTCCTCTGTGCAAAACCATGGCAATCAAAACCATGGCAATCAAAATCGCTTTGTTCGAATCAAGGCAAAATTTCAATAACTCTCAAAATTTCAATCAAAACCGGAACAATTTCAACCAACCTCAACCATATCAAGCTCCTAATCATCAAAGCTATCAACAACCTCCTCAAGCTCCCATACCAAATGACTTCATGAAAATGGTCGGAGTCGAACATGCGTTCAATGCAAACTCGGATCAATAACATGAGAGTTGAGCTTAAAAGGAAATTGATACCACAATGTCTCGGCGAGACAAATGAGTTAAAGAATATGATGAGCGGTTTCATGAACATGAATATGAACAAAGCTTCACCATCTTACGGGGACTCCCAAGCAATACTATTCCCAATCCTAATGCCGAGTTGAAAGCCGTCACCACTCGTAGTGGTAAGGCGCACAATGGACCTCGACTCCAATGCCCCTCCTCCTCGTGGCATTTAGTCAAGTTACCAAGGAGACAACGGACAAGGTGCATTATTCAAGCCCACAAGTACCGCACACGTCCCACCTTCTGTAGTCCAAGCCTTAAGTCCGAACCCGATGTTCAAGAAAAATCTGAGCGAAAACACTTCCATCCGGCTCAAAAGTCTAGTCGACTTCCTTACCCATCAAGAATGAATGATGAGAAGCTCAAAGACAAAACAAAGAGCAAATGGAAAAATTTTCCAAATCTTCAATGAGCTTCACTTTGATTTAAGCTTCGTTGATGCTCTCGTTCTAATGCCTAAATTTGCATCCACGCAAAGGCTTACTACACCAACAAAGATAAGCTATCGAGATGGCGAAAACCCTCTAAATGAGCAATGCTCGGTGACCATTCTTAATAAGCTTCCCGAAAAGCTTGAAGACCCGGCGGTTTTAATCCGTGTGATTTCTTGGGGATGTTTCAATGCTCTCCTTGGCGATCTTGGCGCTAGCATTAACCTAATGCCACTCTCGGTATGGAAGAAATTGTCTCTTCACGAACTTTCATCCACTCGTATGACACTCGAGCTAGCGGATCGTCACCGTAACTCGTCCTCTTGGGATAGCCGAGGATGTCGTGATGAAAGTAGGAAAGTTTCACTTTCATCTTGACTTTGTTGTAGTAGACTTGATCACGGATCGAGTTCCCTTATCTTGGAGAGCTTTCTTAAGAACGAGTCGTGCTCACGATTGATGTGTTCTTTGAAGAGTTGACCATACGGGTTGACAACGAAGAGCTCACGTTAAATATCAGCGAACTCCAAACCTCTGTACAAGCAGTGTTGCCACAATTGATCAAAGATCCGAAGATTCAATGCAACACTCCAAACTTCACGGTTAAGAGGAGTTTTCAAAACGCGTCTTGAGCTCAAAGCTTTGAAAATTACCCTGGTTCAAACAAATGGTTTGAAAGTTTGTGCGAAGTCAAGTGTTCTTGATGATGACGATGATCTAGATTCGGAGACTTCGCCGGAGTGGTGGAAGCTGCTAGCTCTAAGAGCACGCCACTTGTCCCACCTCCGGCACCGGTTTGTCGCATCGAGATTGTTAACTCGTGGATGAAACCAAACTCTCTTACGTTTCATCCGAGTTGGATGATGATGTTTGTGATCCAATGGGAACATTCTTCCCATTGATGAATTACTCAAAAATGATCCATCATCTTCTAGTCTTATTCCGACTCTTCCATTCCTTCTCCGCTCCTGATGAGGAAGATGACAACTTTGGAAAAGTTAAGCATATGGGAATGGTTATCGGTGTACCATGGTTCTTACTTGAGCTCGAAACATTTGGCTACTCGATAATGGCTTTTGGTAAAGAGATTAAAATCCATTATGTTTTCTCAAATCATTTCTAGGGACTAGCAATATCTCGGTGTGGGGGATTGATGAGTGTCTAACTCATCATTTTGTACAAAATAAGCAAAATCATCTTTCTCAAAATGATCAAAATATCACAAATCGATGTGTTTTAAATGCAAAAATATCAAAATCGGAAAAACATATCAAATTTGCAAAATTGCGGTTTAGTCCCCAAGTTTATAAAATTGTCAAAAATAGTCCACTCCAAAATTTCAAAAGAAAAATGTCACCAAAGGTCTTTTAAAATCATAAATTGTCATATTTAGTCCTTTGGTGAGAAATCTAAAAGTTTTGAGAAAGTTACAATTTAGTCCTAAAAATCCAAAATTAGTCAAAACTAGTCCTTGGGATTTTCAAAATGTCAAAATCAACCCTTGGATTATTAAAACTTGGCAAGACTAGTCCTTTGACTACTTTTCATAAGTCGCATGTTTGGTCCTTTGGAATTTCAAGTTTTACATATTTGGTCCTTGGGTTAATAATTCTACAAACCAAGCACCCTAAAATTGTTACCCAAGCCGATCCATACACCCCCGCCCAAATACTTTGCAAAACCTTAACCCGACCAACCCAAAACCCAACCATTTAAATAATATACCCGCCTCTTCCCTCCCCCCGACACCGCTTGCTCTCCTTTGACCACCACCTCTAGCCACCAAAAACTACTCACTTCACCCATTGTTCCCACCTCACCTACTACCCAAATGCATTAATTGCACCCCTTCCCTGTCTAAAGTACCAAACCAGAATTTGGCGCCAAAACCAAATATGTGGCTAAGATGAGCTTAAGACAATCAACGGCTCTTATTGTTGCTGGGATTTGACCAGAAGAGAGAGAGAAAGTCTTTGGAGCTTATAAGAGACCAAGAGGAAGGATAGAAAGAGGAGTTAGTCTTAGTTTTTCTAAATTGTATGTCGTTTCAAAAATTATTAGCTCTTAGTTAGTTTTTAATTATGTTTTAAAGTTTATTTGTACTCAATTAAGTTATCCAAAATTCAAAGCTTTATTGCATAATTTTCATTTGCGGTGAAATTAGTTCATACCGTTGGATTAGTTGTATTTAGGTTAGATAAGTTTAGTTTAATCATTAATGCAAGCTTGATCTGTGTTTGGATCTATTTAACTGTTTAAACAGTTTATAAAGGGGTGTTTGGTTTATGGTTCAATCTGTACTAAAGATGAATTCAGTGTCAGTTTTTTGTTGGTTCAAGTCTATCCAGCTCTAAGCAACTCATTTGAGTTAATAAAAGTGATCCTGCAACCTTTAAAGTCAAAGTTTCATAAAATCTGTCTTAATACTTGATCTGTTGTGATTTTGGATATGTAAAATCTTGTTTGGTGTTTAAAAGCCTTAGACAAAGCTGGTCTTAAGTTCATTTCATCAATTCACTTTAACATCAATCATAAAATTGTATTCAAATCTCAAGATAGTCAACTTTCCAATCTGTCTCAAAAAGTCAAAAATGGTGTAAAGTTGGATTTGTGCAGAAATTGCGGTGATTGTTCATCTTTTTCATATGAGTAAACACTTTAGGGACCATATGCAACAAATCATACTTTCTCTGATGAGGTATGGGGTCTACTATCTGACTCTCTACTAGCATCTGTATGAATTTGGGATACAAGTAATATTTGCCTTGGTCCTTAACATGTTTTTGCAATGCCTCAAAGAGCATTTTTGACCAATTAAAAACCCCTTATTGAGTGAGGCAAATAATAGCAGTAGCAATCTTTGAAGGGAACTCAGTAAAACCAGTGGTCTTGCTACTTAGGCATATAAGAATGGTATGGATTAAGAACTTCCATTGTGGAGAAAACATACCTTTCTGAAACTTAAGACTATCACCTCTTCTCTGATACCCCATTTGCTCCAAACCATCAAAAATCTCCTCATTTGACATATTAACCACTCCTTCAGCATCCTAAAACTTCAACACATTCCTGATCAACTCCTCTGTAACCAGAATCTCTTGTTCATCAACCACTGCCCTAATAGCCTCTACTCCATTCCTCTCTTCAAGCTCTGCAGTCCACCAAAATTGATGAATATACGATTTGAGAATAACAGGTGCAACAGTCAATGCATAATGAATGGGGCCGTGTTTGATGAAATTTATCATATCATGGAAGCCTTCAGAGTGTTCATTCTTAACTAAGTAAGCAATCAGGTTGTGGGTAGTGGAAAATTCAGTCGTCATTGTAAGGTTAGGGTTTATGGGATCTGGGATTGTTGAAATTAAGTGTTGTGAGTAATTAGGGTTTGTGGTGAGCGCCAATTGAGAATGTTTGAAAGACCAATTAAATGATCGGCAGTGATTTGAGGAATAAATATGTTATCACCAGAAAGTTACAAAAAACCCTTATAGTTTCAACAATCATCAGAAACTAACTAGTAGTGATTGCCCACAACTAGCAGTGTTTTCAACCAGCAATAAGTTATGTCAACAACACAAATATATTGCAACAGTTTACAAGACCATGATAACTCAAACAACACTTAAAGTAAGGTTCGGTGGAGTTGACCACTTTGCCTTGCAATTGGTCAACTCCACTCCAGCTTTGAACAATGTTCACCACATTAGCTGACTTTTTAACATACAAACACGACAATTGTATTCTTGTATATACCTTTGACCACAATAATAAAACGTCAATTTTATTAATTTTATACGTTGACTAACTATATCCTAATACACCGCCAATTTTCTTTTAGGTTTTTATTCCTGTCAACGAGACTATTAAACACTGGTGTCTTGCCCAATTTAACATACCTACAGGAGTGGTAACATTCTATGATAGCGGCGACACGTGTGACTACGAGTCACGTGCATGGTATGTCCGTATTAGGGAGTGCTTACAGGTATCTTGTTATTATAACACTGTCATATTATTATGTGTTTTTTTTGGTTGAATTTGCATTATTATAATCAACATATATAATACAGTTATGGACAACATTAACAAGTTTACTATCATATGTAGAAATCGATTTAAAATTTTCCATTGTTCCTATACAAGACATATAATTACAATTACGGACAACACATACATAAATAAACTTATAATTTGTTATACTTTGTGACCAGACACCATGCTTGTGCCTAGTTTCCCATTATTTGTGTCTAGTTGCCCCATAACAAATTTATTGTTGGCCAAAGTTTTTTGGGTGTTGTGTTGTAGCAGTTTGACTTTGAGTTTTGTGGACAATAGTTCCCTTCAAGTACATGACACTATTTACCACCATCATTCCCTTACATCTATTCACCATTAATAAACTATAATTTTGTTAGGTCACCATTCTATCACATCACAACATGTATTCTAGAGAGAGAAAGTGGAAGGAACTAATGAAGTATTATGAAATGATTAATTCAATTAGAACCAACACCTCTCCCTTCAAGGAGGGGTATTTATAGTGTTTACATGGATAGGGTGTTTCCCTTGGTTCTAGAAGAACCTCTTATTACGACTCATGGGTTTACTACATGAGTCAGTAAATCTAAATACAAACATTTATAAACCATAATTATTAACAACCTATTACAATTTAAATGACCTACACTTCATAATAAAATATGTTCCCAACAATCTCCCCCTAAGTGTTGGTCATCATTTGTTGTCTTGCTTAGGTTGTTTGACGTCTTGGACTTCTTTGGCATTCATAGCTTGTGACGTCTTTGATTCTTTGCATCTTTATTCTTTCTTCTTGTTGTTGTAATCAGTTGTGAAATCTGCCTTTTATCAACATCTTTGTTTCTTGGTGCTTTTACGTCTTTTTCCAACATGCTCATACTTCTTGTGAAGTTTGTGATCCATACATGTGAAGTTTACATTCTTTATCTCTAATATTTGACTTGTGACTTTTCTGATTTTTTGACTTTGAAGTGAAATTTGCTGAACTTTTCTTTGCTTAGATCTTTGATGAGAATGTCTTTCTGATGTATGTATGAGCATGTGGAAATGAGCTGTTGATAGTAATGATGTTGGTTATGGTCTGTGACGAGTACCTGCAATAAAACAGTTAGCAATAAAGTTTCCAACGTAAGAGTTTGGATATTTTGTACAAGTACATCCCAGTTCGCTGGCACGATCTTTGACGAATCTTAGATCGGATACTTGCTAGAACTTCCCTATACTCAATATCTTCACTCTGTCGTTGTGAGCCGCTGGAGTATACCAAGGTATCACTCCACGACTGTAGACCGTTTGAGACCACCGCGAACACTAAGCATAACCCACAAGTGATTACCGAAGTGACCTGCTGTCAGGGCTGTTTGATGTTGACCCTGGCAGGAATTTCCATTCAATCACTGAGGATCACAATTGTGAATCCTCTCATAAATGTTCAGGCATATTGTTAAGATCTGCGTAGGACTCTGGAATATGTCACTTGTTCCCTTATTGTTTGAACAATCAAGTGAAGAAATATTAGGCGTTCCTAAGAGATCTTTTGATGAATCTCATGGCTCTAGACTTGATTAGTGCGCTTTGATTTTCCTAAGCGAAGACTAGGGAGAGGTTCTCCTTCTTCAATACCAACAATCTCTAAGAGAGAGTCGATAGATTACGTAGGGTTCCCTGTGAGAATGAAACAAGCTCTTTTGAGAGAACTTGAGTGGCTTAGAAGGTTTAGTGCATTGCGTTAATGGGTCCATGATGACTTTGTCTTCAATACGGTGTCATCTTGTGACAACCAAGAACATATGAATTGAACCCGATGTACGCCTAAGTTGAATAATTTGGAGGCTATTTCTTTTCACCATTTTCTTTAACTTTTCTTTTAATTCTTCAACTCATTCTTTCTCCGATTCTCATTTTCTCCTTTTCAATCATACCTAAGGACTTCTAAATACTAACTATTTGTGATGTCCTTGGGTAGATCCTCCGACTCTGGCGGATCATAGGACGTTTATTCCTAAACTTAGTCACCTTATAACTCCATGACTATCCTATGTTGCCATAAAACCATTTACTTTGAAAATCTCTCAAGGTGTTTATGAATGGAAACAAGTTTTGTAACGCCTTGAGAGTTTTGCATCATGCAGAAATACTCCCCCTCCACATGTGCTTATGAGTTTTAACATAAATCTGCACAGTGAGGGTAGAGCTCGCACTTTTGAATTGATCGACTCTTGATAGACAATTCCTCGCGAGACACGGTTACGTTGTATAGTTAAAGAGTTACATTATCAGCTTTTAGGTGACAACTAGCTCTAATAACTACCTTGAAGATGTAAACTCTCCTTGAAAAGGAGGTTAGACCCGTCAAAGTTCATGTCAATCAAGAGTGTCTCGGTTGGTACATTCTACTAAGACAAGTTTTATTGGAAACAAGTCTTTTCGATTCTTGACATTTTGAAGTTCGTCAATTCATTGGTGATATCCGAGTCGAGCACATGATGAGATTCCATAACTTCGATCAATAATTTTAATCACATTTCTCCCCTCAAAAATAGCATATGAATGTTGTTTTGAAAACATGTTGATTAAAATATGCTTTTTGAGGCGTTTGAAATTCCTTTGGGAAGAAACAGATTTCAAGAACATTTGATTTTGAACAAAGATTTTGTGTTACAAACAGTTAAGAAGCTTTCGCTCCTTTAATTAGGATTGAGGCACTGAAGCGTACCATAGGGTCCTTTCATGGAATTAGATTTTGTTTTCGTTGAACAAAAGTACTCCCCCTCAAATACGGAAACATATTCGAGAGATAGCCTTCTTGAGCCGAATTTGATCCGTTTATTATATTACATGTGAAAACATGAAATATTAAATGTAGTGTTATAATTAGGACTCAAGGTTTGAAACAGAAAAAATTTTGTAACTCACAAAAATTTCCTAAGTTACAAAAATATTTTGAAACTCACAAAATTTTCTAAGTCACAAAAAATATTTGAAACTCACAAAATTTTCTAAGTCATAGAAAAAATTTGTAACTCACAAAATTTCTTAAGTCACAAAAATATTTTGAAACTACAAAAATTTTCTAAGTCACGAAAAAACTTTGTAACTCACAAAATTTCCTAAGTCACAAAAATATTTTGTAACTCACAAAATTTTCTAAGTCGAGAGAAAAATTTTGTAACTCACAAAATTTCCTAAGTCACAAAATATTTTGTAACTCACAAAAAATTTCTAAGTCACAAAAAATACTTTTCGTAACTCACAAGATTTTTCATTTACTTTTCTATCTCACAAGGTTTTGAAAAATCCTAACTCACAAGGTTTTGAATCCGAACTCACAAACTCTTTTTTTTTCGTAACTCACAAGATTTTATTTTTATTTTTTTTTTCGTAACTCACAAGATTTTTCATTTACTTTTCTAACTAACAAGGTTTTGAAAAATCCTAACTCACAAGGTTATTCATTTACTTTTCTAACTCACAAGGTTTTGAAAAATCCTAACTCACAAGGTTTAGAATCCTAACTCACAAGATTTTTCATTTACTTTTCTAAGTCACAAGGTTTTGAAAAATCCCAACTCACAAGGTTTAGAATCCTAACTCACAAGGTTTTGAAAAATCCTAACTCACAAGGTTTTGAATCCTAACTAACAAACTTTTTTTCTTGTATTTTTTTTTTTTTTTTTTTTTTTTTTTATGAAATGGAAAATCTTTTGGATTTTGAAAAATTTTATATTGTTGTATTTTGATTTTGAAATATGTATTTACAAAGAAAGATGTTTTGGTGTTTGACGTTTTAAGAACGTTTGAGTAAATTTTCCGGATCTTACGAGTCAAACACCGCATACCAATTTGATGGACAAGCTCGATGAAACCTTGCGGGTGGCAAAGCTTTGGTGAACAAATCCGCCAATTGGTATTGAGTACCCACAAAGTATAATTCAATTGTACCCTTTTCGACATGCTCTTTGATGAAATGATATCGGAGAGCAATATGCTTTGACTTGGAATGTTGAACCGTGTTGCAAGAGATGGCAATGGCACTTTTGAAGTCACAATACATTGGTATCTTGTTGAATACAAAGCCGTAGTCCATCAACCGTGATCTCATCCAAATTATCGAGCATAGCATCTTGACATGGCAACGTATTACCTTACATTGATGACATGGATGTATAGTCTTGTTTCTTTGTTGCCAAGACACAAGTTTATCTCAGAAGCCGAACACCACCGGATGTACTTTTGCGTGTATCTAAACACCTGCGTGATCGGCCTCGAAAAAGCTATTAGTGCAAAACCGAAATCCTTCGGATACTAGATTCCCAGTGAATGGTTCCCTTTACGTAGCGAAGGATTCTTTTAGCCTCATTGAGGTGTCTTTCGGTTGGTCTTGACGATAATGGGAGCAAAGATATCTGAAAAATACAATGTCGGTCTGCTGGCTATTAGATACATGAGAGACCCAATAATACTTGGTATTTTGTAGGGTCAATCACTTTCCCATGTAAATCAACATCCGACTTTGGTGAGGTTGCGAACATAGGTGTGTTATAAGTATCACAACCGGTCATTCCATGTTTCTTTAAAATTTCAAGAGCATATTTGGGTGATTTAAAAATATGCCACGGGAGATTGATGAACACAAGTCCTAAGAAGAACTTTAGTTCACCCATCATGGACATTTCAAAATTTTGTTTCATTAATTTTGCAAAAGCGTTTGAGTACTTTTATGTGTTGAACCAAAATGATATCATCAACATAAATTTGAACAATTAAAATATCTTCCCGTGACGTTGAATGAAAATGTTGGATCAACAGTTCCTTTGGTAAACGATTAGCGAGAAGAAATTTTGACGGTTTGTCGTACAACGCCCTTGGGGCTTGTTTAAGACCATAAAGAGCCTTTTGAGCTTGTACACGTAGTTTGGATGTTACGAATCAACGAATCCTTCGGTTGACCCACATAAACTTCTTCACGGAGTTGACCATTCAAAACGCTTGTTTTCACATCCATTTGATAAACCGTGATATTCTTGTGTGCATAATATGCGAGAAAAATCCGTGCGACTTCAAGCCTAGCTACTAGTTCAAACGATTCTTCATAATCGATTCCTTCTTCTTGAGAATACCCTTTAGCCACAAGGCGAGATTTGTTGCGAATAACATTGCCTTGACATCCGGTTTGTTTTCCATATCCATTTGAGTCCAATGACATAAATCCCATCGGTCTTGGAACAAGTTCCCGGACTTGAGACATTTGAAATGATTCAACTCTTCTTGCATTGATTCAATCCAATTGTCATATGTCATAGCTTCTTTGATGTTTCGTGGTTTCTCTTGACAAACGGTAAGAGCATAAACGCAAGTTTCAGCATCGGTGTGAAGACGTTGTCTTGTCATGACTGGGTTAGAAGGGTTGCCAATCACATTCACTAAGGGATGATCTTTTGTACATTTATGTGTCCAAGGGTGATGATCGAATGTTGTATGCATATTAGACGGATCCAAATTGCGTGAAGATGACTCGCCAATGTCAGGAATGGTTGGAGCTGGTGCAAATGGGTTGAAGAAAGCATTTCCGTCATAATCTGCGGGTGCGGGTACTTCTTGAGTTTGTGTTTCATCAATTGTGTCAGTGTTGGATGCAATGTGTTCTTCTGTTGATTGAGAATCATTCAGTGGTGCATCTGGTGCAATAGTTGTTGTTGTTGGAGCAGGTGTATCGGGTATTGGATTATTATCAGGGTGTGCGTCAGAAACATTCGATACATCGGAGCACTACTTTCGGAATCTCATCAAACGGAGGAGCAAACAAAGTTTCCAATTGTTGACGAGTGAATTCCATGGGTGGAATAGTGATGAAGAAGGAAAATTTAGACGGTTGGATGCGGGTCCTAAGCGGTTTTGCTCGAAGCCATATCGTAAGCTCATCAAAGTTGACATGAGCGGTTTCCATCATTTGTCGAGTTTGACGATTCCAAATTCAAAATCCTTTTGAATTTTCACAATATCAATGAACACTCCAATGTCGGCTTTGGTTAAGTTTACCAATATCATCACGATCATTTTCGGATAACACAATGCACGAATACATGAAAATATCGATATCGGTTTGCGGTTGTGAACAATCTCATATGGAGTTTTATTATGGGCGTATGAATGATGGAGCGGTTTTGAGTAAAACATGCGGTTGAGACGGCTTGACCCATAAGAAATCCGTGGTTGTGAGAAAATCAACATTGTTCGAGCGGCCTCCACTAACGTTCGGTTTCGTCTTTCAACAACACCATTTTGTTCATGAGTACGAGCAATCGAGTTCGATGTGTGATTCCAACTTTCTCAAAGTAAGCACGAAGTGTTTGATTCTTGAATTCAATTCCATTGTGCATTCTTACAATTCGAATGGTGTTTTGAGTTGAACACGAATCTTTGTGAGAAGGTGATAATCATTGTTGGAGCTTGATCTTTAGTTCAAAGAAAATAGACCCAAGTCCAACGTGAATAGTCATCAACAATAACCAGAATGTAGTGTTTGCCATTCACACTTTGTACACGCATGGGACCACATAAATCCATATGAAGCAAGTGAAGAACATGTTGAGAACTTGGTTATGGTTTTGAAGAAAAGTTAGATCTCTTGCTCTTGCCTTGTTCATAAGCCGAACATAAGTGATCTTTGGTGTATCGGAACCTTGGAAGACCATCAACTAACTTATGACGAGCGAGTTCAGTCATGGTTTTGAAGTTTAAATGAGAAAGCCTTTTGTGCCATAACCATGATTTCGTCGAAGTTGCTTTTGAGAGAAGACAAATCGGTGAAGATGCAATCATATCGGACATAGGAATCGTATAAAGATTTGTGCTCCGATTGCCGGTGAGTAAGTCATGTCCTTCCAAATCACGTACGTAACATGTTTTAGAGCGAAATGCAACTTCCAAATCATCATCACAGAATTGTCCAACTGAGAAAAGATTGTGTCAAAGACCTTCAACATAATAAACTGGTGATCTCGATGTTTCCATTAACATAATCTCCATATCCCATTATTGCGACAAAATGATCATTCCGAATCGGCGATCTGATGAACTTTGAAACAAAGTTTACTAACAACTTTAGATTGCTGTCATATGCGGGTACATCCGCTATCAACAATCCACATAACGAGTTGAATCAGCCGCAACACACGAAGACAACGAGGGTGGTATGATGGAAACAGTGGAACCCAAAGAGTTAGTGGGTTCCATTATGTTAGTGTTACAAACATTTGCACATTTAGGAATCCATTTAAAACTTGAGGTACGCTGCAACCATTGTTGCCATAACCAATTATTTTTCGCTTTGGTCTTAGTGAAGTCACTAGGTGAGTATACTTTCTTAGAAGATGTTTTTGCAGCAATGGGTGTGTCTACAGATTTCTCAAAACTACACTGTGCACCTTCCCTAAATTCGATTTTGCAACTATAGTGGACCTAGAAGGAGGGCCGGTTATAGATTTCTTAGAACGAGCTAACAAAGAATTCGCAACACATTTTTCATGATTACGAGACATCATACTTTTACGACAAAAACACAAGAAGCATTAACGTTTGAAGCGTTTACGGACTTATCATTCGTTACATCGACATTAGAATTACAAGTTGCCAAATTTGAATCTAAAGCGGATGCAACATGATTTTTATTCGATTTCCTAAGATGAACTTCTACTTACGATGTCGGACGAGTGCTCTTCCTATGTTGCGAGATCCTAGTATTTTCTTTTGTCTCTTATTCTCGGATCTTCTAACATTAGTAGACATGAACTATTCATGTAGAAGTGGAAGAAAGCAAATTAGTTTCATGAGTTTTATCAATTATATACATGCCGGGAGCAATCACGTTTGTGTTACTAGACTTGCTAGATTCTTGTTTAGCTAGCTTTTCTTTAAGCTCAATGATGATGTGTTTTGATCACGAATTATGGAATTTAATCTTCCTTGTTCACCCAACATTTGTCGAGTGTATTCAACATGGTGATCAAGTTCTTTTGGCGCTTGAATCAGTTTTAAGAGAATAAAAATCGTTTGATATTCCTTTTGACTTGTGCAATCTCTTGTTCATATTTGAAAATTTGACATTTTAACGACGCATTTTCATCATCAAGAAATTCGACTTTTGATAGTCGCGTTGTTCCAAAAAAACTTTTCCTTTTGATTTTGGAAAGCAATTTGATTCAATTGTTTGAGACTGACACCATTGAAGTCTTCGTTTAAGTTCAGAAATCTCCATTGAAAGTTTAGATTGGACATCATCATTTTGTGAAAACATTTTCTCATTTTCCTCTTTTAATTTCTCAATTTCATGCCTTAACATCGATTGTCCATTTCAACGTTTGAACCATATTGAGATTCTCGTGATTAACACCGTATCATTCACGAAGCAAATTCACAATATATAACCACGAAGCAATATTAGCGAAAGAGCATCTTCTAACAATTGATCAAAGGCATTTTGAAGATCTTGGTTTTGCATTGTTCTTGTGGCCGAATTTTCAAGTGTGTTAAAAGCTTCAAGCATTGAAGTCACCTCTTGTTGAAGTTCCCTTTCCATGTGTTGCACACGAGACGCAAATGTGCGACGTGAGGTGAAATTTGGGTTTGAAACATTTGTCTTTGCTCTCTTGCATAAGCATTGAAAATTAGATGCTTTTAATCGAAATTTTTTCAATTGTCGTTTCTAAAATGAAATATCTTCCATAAGCGTTTGAAAGTACCTTAATACTAAACAAGGTTTAGGAGTTTTTGCAACAGTCGCTTTTCAAGAGGATGGTAAGGACCATTTATTTGTGCAACAATGTGAGCAGGACCTTCCATACAAGATGCCTCGATTATTTGAAATATTATATGATGGTGTTGAAATGGCATTCGGTTTGTAAAAAGCATTTTCTCTTGTGTAATCATATGGTAAAATTCCATTTTGGCGCAATTTTAAGCGACTTCGATCATCTTGTGCCCATTGTTCCTCACAATCAAATACAACAAGTTGCATGTTTGGATCTAAAAGACATTGAGCACTATACAATTTGGGTATTCCTTGAGAGATGTGTGAAGAAAACATGGGTGATTATACCCAAGAGCAAAATGTTTTGAGTCATCGGGACTCGGTAGTAAAGTGGACATTTCAATTTGTTTTACTAAGTGGCCAATCTTATATACAACAGTGCCAAAATCTTTTAACCGTCTTTCCAATCGAAGAATTTCCTCGATTTGATCATCAATGCGTTTCTTAGATTTCTTCTTGAATTCAGAAAAATTTGACCGACTTTTTGAAAAAT
Organism: Chrysanthemum lavandulifolium; assembly: GCA_022545495.1. NCBI lineage: Eukaryota > Viridiplantae > Streptophyta > Magnoliopsida > Asterales > Asteraceae > Chrysanthemum > Chrysanthemum lavandulifolium. Next base: position 215,028,219 of record CM040242.1, read on the forward strand.
CTTGTTTAGTATTAGAAAGTTCCGTTTGAAGATTTTCAATGTTTTTCTGAAGTTCAGACTTTTCTTGTTCAATTTTTGAAATCTTTTCATTATTTAACGCAACAATTTCGTGCATCTGATGTTGAAGATTTTGTTCGTTAACATAAGATTTTTGAAAGGCCACTTCAAAACTTGTTTCTCGGGTGGTTTTTGTTTCAAAATCATTTATCCATTTTCTACAACTCTCAAGTTCATCAGTCAATGAGGTAATCTCAGCCCTAAGATTTTGGTTTATCTCATTACATTTTGCAGTTTGGGCTTGCATTGGCAGAAGTAATGAATTAAGATATTCTGAATCTAGACCAGAAATTGCTTCACTCTGTTCAATATGCTCATTATTTTCGTCATCACTTAGTTCATCAAATGTAACCACGGGGTTAATTTGATCAATTTGATGTGATTAAATAATAATTCATGTTGAATAGATTGCTTCTCATCGAGTTCATCTGCGATACAATTGCATTTATGAGGCATATATCGATGTCGGTACACGAGATAGACCGTCATGTCATAGACCGGTCCATTCTCTATTTGACTGATGTGATGTTCCTGTATATTTGCCATCAAAACAACTGCAACATTTGCTTCCAAATCTTCATATTCATCATCTGAGAGAGTATCTGCCATAAAACCTTGTTGAGTGTCACTGAGTTCTCCCCTGCTTCATCCTTGTATGCCATCAGCATGACTTGTTTGTAGTAATCACCCCCTCTGGTTCGTGGTTCAGGACAAGCATTAGCAAGATGTCCTTGCTTTTTGCAATTATAGCAGCGAATAGTAGTCCCTGAAGCCGGTGAATTCCCTGTTTCCACAACTTGAACATTTCTCTTGAAGTTATTACTACCCGATCCCGGCGATGTTTGACCATTCCTAGAATTACCAGAATACCCACTTGTAATCTTCGGCGACCACTAGTTTTGTTACGAACTTCAACTTTGCCACCTTGTATAAGCTGCATGACTTTTGGGATTTGATGATGAACGAAGGCGATTGTTTGGCTGAGTAGAGAACTTGGAGAAGGCTTTAGCAATAAAGGCCATTCCATGATTCAATGCATCAAAAACATCATCTTGATCATCATTGGTTTGAGCATAGTGTGCAGTGTTAGAATCACCTTCGGGATTGACTTGATGAGAAGGTGTGGGTGGAGCATAAGCAAAGTGACGTTGTTGTTGATCAAAAGCATGATTTGACTTTGGGTACGGATTCGGATAACCATGTGCCATGAGAGCAATCTGATCAACAATCGGCGGTGGAGGGAAACCGTGTGTGCCACTAGCTTCTTTATCTTTGAGAACCTCATATTGATAATGTTTTAGATAATCATAAAACAACCCATACTTGACATCATGAAGATCTTTGACTTGTCGAACAAAAGTAACATACTTATGCCAATCTGGTCCTAATGAGTTCAGAAACTTTGTGTTAATAGCAATGGTTGGAAGATCAATCTTATGTCGGTGCAAATCATTGACCACATTGGTGAAACGATGATAATATGATTCAAGTGATTCCCGGGCTCAATGGTAAACACATCAAAGTTGTGATACAACTTAGACTCCATGTCGATCTTGTTGAGTTCGATGCCTTCCATCAAAAGATGAATTTGTTCCCATAGCTTTTGCGGTTATGCGTGCATCAATACTTTTGTAAATCGGATTAGGAATTCCAAGAAGTATTTGTTGCATAGCAAGCTCATCGGCTTCAAGATGAAGTAGTTGTTCTGGTGTTAAACGGCTCAGTGGAACAATTGAGATAGTATCGGGTCTTGGTGGAACAGTTGTAGGATCTTCAGGAATAGTTTTATTTGGCATTTGAAAGGGTCCTTCTAGTATCACCTTCTTCAGATACTTACCATGAGGTTTCTTGAGTTCCATATACCTTAGAAATCGACTTGCCCATTGCACATAATTACCTGGTGTAAGCATTGGAGGACGAGTATCCGAACCAACTTCATGAATCGATTGCTAACTTGTAACAGCTTCACACATTTGAGAAAACCAAGTTTGTTGTGGAGGTATTTGTGGAACCATTGAAATTCGTTGTTGAACTTGTTGTGGAGGTTGTTGAGGAGCTTGTTGTGGGGGTTGATAAGGATAATAGGGGTAATGAGGATAGTACGGATATGGTGGTTGAGACATAATTGTTGTTTGATGAATGATGTGGATCGTTAAGGATAATTAAGGTTGATGTTGTTTAGGTTTAGGTAGATTAGTATCAAAGTCCAGAAATCCTAACTCACAGAAATCCAAAGTAGCAAATCTAACTCACGATTAAAAATCAAAAGTAGCGAAATCTAACTCACAAGAAATCCTAAGTAGCGAAAATCCTAACTCGCGAAAATCTTGCAAAAATCTAACTTTCTAAGTAGCAAACTCCAAACTTGCGAAAACAAACTCGCGAGGATTACGAAAACCAAACTCGCAGGATTATCAAGATTCGAAAAAAAATCCAAACTCGCGGGAATATGAAAACCAAACTCGCGATTATTAACGAAATCCTAACTCGCGGGATTACGAAATCCTAACTCGCAAGATTCGAAATCCTAACTCGTGGGATTACGAAAACCTAACTCACGGATTCGAAATCCTAACTCGCAAGATTCGGAATTTGCTAACTCATAAATATTCAAACCGAAATCTAACTCGCAAATCTTCAAGTCGAAATTTTTTAACTCATAAAAATCGTATTTTAGTCCTAAAATTCATAAATTTCAATCTAAAACACGTTTTTAAGCACAGGATTTCTATTAGATCTAATCAATATTAACCTAAACTATGATAAAGTATCTCACTTTTTAGATAACAATGATTTTGAAAAAATAAATTTTCTAACTCACTAAAATTCATAGATCTAAAAACATGAAATTTGATCTTTATCACAACCAAAACAATCCCTTGGCTCTGATACCACTTGTTAGGTTTTTTTTAGCACATCACAACATGTATTCTAGAGAGAGAAAGTTCTAGAGAGAGAAAGTGGAAGGAACTAATGAAGTATTATGAAATGATTATTACAATTAGAACCAACACCCTCTCCCTTCAAGGGAGGGGGTATTTATAGTGTTTACATGGATATGGGTGTTTCCCCTTGGTTCTAGAAGAATCTCTTATCACAGCTCATGGGTTTACTACATGAGATGTAAATCTAAATACAAACATTTATAAACCATAATTATTAACAACCTATTACAAATTAAATGACCTACACTTCATAATAAAATATGTTCCTAACACATTTTTATTTTAAACCCCATTTTTTGTTTACCACAACCAACAACAGAGTATCTAAAAAACGTTTGTTATACTTACATGTCTATATTAGTAACATCAAAGGAATACCTAACGTACACCTAACAATAAAATGTGTAGGTTAACTAGAAGCAACCCAAAATAAACAACATAAATCTGCTTGCTTACCTATTTTAACAATTTATTTTCCTAATTTTAATTTACATTGTGTCTTGCCCATATAATACAATTATAGGAAATACATACTTAGCTACCAAGCTTGATTACTTTTAATTTTGAACTGCACATAAGGTTCATGATTTAGTTGGCCCATATATCCAAGTTTGGAGGTACACACGATGTTTGCTGCCCAGTTCCCCATCGTATCTATGTGCTTGCCCAAAAATATTAACTTGTTCAACATAGGTTTCATTGTGCCTTTTTGTGCAATACTTAAACTTGAAAATTAATGGACAAAAACAGTTCAAGTACATGCCACTAGCTAGCACCATCATTTTAGTACGTCCTTTCCTCATTAATAAAGTTTGTCCTACTTATGTGCATCCCCGATTTGGGTTTTTTACAAAATATACATGCAATACTGAAGATAGCACAACCAAGTGCACACTTACTCAGACTTTATGATATAAAATGTTAGTTATATTATAGTAGTATATTATTACATAAAATATAAAGTATATGTACACCTAATAATAGTATATGTATATTAGTTGATGTAACCAAAAACTAATGAACATAAACCTGTTTAATGCCATGTATGTAAACAACATACTTAAATATTAATTTTCCTAAGCCAAGTGGCATAAAATTTTGTTTCAATTGCAACTAAACAAAAGGCTAACTGGTTTAGTTGCCCCAAAATTAAAACTAGTTGCCCAAAATGGTTATCTTATGGCCAGGAATCGTTTGAGTACTAGAGAAGCTTCATTAATTAAATTTGGCCTAAGGTGCATTTGTAATTACTTAACAAGACTCAACTATTCACCACTTGACTATCCACATTAATTCAGATAGACTTAAATTCAAAATACACTCCATGTCACCCCCACCTCATTTTGGTTATATAAACGGACAACATATATTCCATTTTTATACAACTTTTGTCAAGGGACACACACTACCCACAACACAATTTACTACAAAAGAAATTGATAACTTACTTAAAGACATGGTTAACAATTTGTTTGTGCGTGACAATGAACGTGACTTCAAGTTCTTAAGTGAGCAGATCAAGCTTACTCGTCGTTGCACTATGAGGGGTGAGCAGATCAAACAGTTGGAGTGCGTGGTTGGATCCAGTCTTGCCAGTGCTTGTTTGGAAATCCTGCGTGATTCAGGATGAGGAGCTTGAGAAAAACAGGATGCTGATGAGGCTCATCAGTGAGACTCAGCTCCAAGTTCTCAAAAAATTCTCCTTTATGGCAAAGATGCGCAAAAATTATTAAACCTCTACTCCTAGCTTGTTATGTGCTCTCTCTCAAGTTCTGTCATTGTCATATTTTGTGTTTTGGTATCTTCATCAATGTCGTTGCTTCGTTGCTGTATTTTGTTATCTCTTAATGTAATGAAATGAAATCTATTATGAATAAAAATATATCGAAGCACATGTCAAATGTTCGAACCTTGTATACGAATCACGAATAAGAAACATGTAATACTTTTGAACACATCTTTAATTAACAACAATATACTACATATAATATTTAATCCGTCTTGAACAAACAACTTAATTTTATGAATAATTTGGTGACAAACATGGGTATTTCGATTATAGAATAGTAACATTTTTGACAAACCTCTAACAAGATCACCCTGTATGTATTTTAACAATTTACATTATTTCTGAGCCAAACTACCAGTTGTTCTAGAGCAAGCAAACGTTTTTGATAAGACTGGAATACATCCGAACGACTATAAGATTACATTTAGGTTAGCCGAAAACGTTCCTAAGCAAGGGGATTTTTGGTGATTGTGGTGTGTGGGTTTGTATATTTTTATATCGATTGGCACATGGTCTATCGTTGCAAGTTGATGATCCTGCTGACGTCGCGCTAGCATATCGCGAGAAGATGATTCGGTTTTTTTATAAACATAGATTTTATCCTTTGTACTAACAGTTTTTAACTTATCTCCAACAGCACTTTGCATTATTTTATCATGCACCATCTATTGATATATTCATTCACACATACGACATTCATGACTAGATAATAGATTCATAACAAGTATTTACTACATTAAAGACGCTTATAACATTCATACATAAACCAATAATGATACAATGCCTTGCATGCAGCAATCTTGGGTACGTGTAACATTCATTAAAAAAACATGAATGGGAGACACAACGTAAAGTATGTACACATGTTACATCAAAATTTGTTGAACAATATTTCATTTATTAAAACTCCACAACTCTATTTCATTTATTCTTCATTTGGATGTCCATTTAATAAAAATAGACATTTGGCCGTCCATTCCCAAAAAATAAAAAAGGCCACGACAGGTTTGTCAATTCATTAGTTCCCATATCATTACACAAACACACTACACATAAAAACGTAAAACAAATAAACTAACATTTATCCCTATTACTATTTCCATATTAAAATAAATGGATCATAAGTTTCATATAATATATAAGTACATTATTAATATTAAAATAATACTACCTTTCCTAATATATAGCAAATCTTCATCAAGATCATATTTGTACACAAGTCATGATGCCTATCTCCCAACCATCTCTTTCATCAAAAAATGATGCTAAGCCTCCAGTTGCCTTATTTGATTTCAAGCCAAGGTATGCATGCCATTACCTTTCGTGGTTGTCACTTGCCTTGACTAGGTTTTTGACCATACTTTCTAATCTCATTTGTATACATTTATATACCTTTATTACAGGACTCCACGCTCTGTAGCTGCGTATCCTGTATTTGAGATTCACTACGATGGTGAGTTCATTCGGTTTCCCAAATTAAGTTATGATTATGGGCAAACCCTTGTGCTAAGGTTTAGTAACTCCACAAGGATGAACTTTAATCAAATTCTTGACTTGTTGGCCTACAAGCTTGAGTGTGAGATACGGGCTTTGTATTTTTGTAGGCCAAGATTTGGTCTTTCAACTGGTTTGACAATAGTTGAATGTGATAATGATATTAAAAGGATGTATGAACTTGCCGAGGAATATGGGTTAATCGGCTTGTACATTGCACATAAACCTGATAACTTATCATGTTTCTATTATCGTAACCTAAATTTTAATCTTCTTGATGAGCAAACGCGTGCAAAGATAGCGATACATGATAAACTTGTGGAAATTGCTACTTCTAAATCTTACTCTGATATTGTTGCATGGGAGGAGGAAGAAGGGCATTCACCTCCCCTAAGAACCCTTCCTTTCCAACATAGAAGTGACAATGAATGGTACTATGGGGGATTTTTTGGGTCTGTATCAATGGATGTTGGGTGTTCTACTTCCCCACCTTATAACTGGGTACAACAGGTTGTCAAAGACAGTGTTGCCACTTTAACGAATGTGCCGACACCTTCTCTTCCAAATCGGTTTTGTTGGATGCAGGATCTTCTTCCGTTCCACAAGAAGTATGTACTAGTGTCAAGGCCAGGTCTGGTCATACGGTTGCGAGAAAACCGTATGCAAGGAGGCTCTGCTTTCAAACACCAAGAGCGGGTTTACAGAAGTTCAAGATGTAGAGGCATTTCAAGGCTCTAACAAGAGACCGTCGTCGAGGAGGTGCAGGATTAAAACCAACTTGGTTTTTAGGAAGGGAAGGTTGGAGTGTAGGTATTGTTATGCAGCATGCTCATGCTGTCGATAAAGTTTAGAAACTGTTGTGTTAACATAACTTTAAAGTCAAAAACGTTTGTCTAGTGTAGCCTTTTTTGTAAGGTAACGTTATGTAATTGTTAAACATTTTTTTTATGTTTATTTGACTTGTTTTTTATTTGATACCAGTGATTAAATAGTTCTTGTGTTGTATATCATAAACACGTGAAGTCTGAATCAGTGGATTGTCTAACTTGGAAAGGAAAACAATGGAAAAAGTTGATGATGGTGATCACTCAAGTCTTGAAGAAGATGCTGATAAGTACATTGATCCTTATCTTATTTGGTGGATTCAAAGAAGCAGCTGCGAATGCCCTTACAGGACTTGCATCCATTGATCCTTATCTTATTTGGCTCCTCCTTGCTGATGTTTACTACTCAAAAACAAGGAAACTATTTCATCACTTCCACCAGTTGATAATTAACCACCAGTTTTACAACTTGTGTCGCCGCTAGTATTGGTTTTTTTTGAACATGTAATGCTACTACTGAGGTCTTAGATTCTTATGGCTGAGTGATCTCACCTTTTATAATAAAAATAGAATATTTGTCCTTTTACAGTCTATCTTGTGTTGAAAAGTCTACTTGTTAGTTATTATTGTTTGTTTTATTGGTTGAGTAAAGTGACTGATCATAACTTTTGAGTTAACAATTTGGTAAATTTGAAAGCATAACAAAAAACCAAAAAAAAGGACCCCGAACCGATTTAATAAAAAAACCAAAAAGACGGAAACCGAACGGTTTGCAATTCTTAAAAACCAAAGTTTTCGGTTCGGGGTTTGGTTTTTGTCAAAAACCGCCCCAAACAGCCCCATGTACACCCCTATTTATTGATATATGTGTTGGTGCATCAATTGATTGTACATATTGTATGAATAGTTGTATTCTTTAATTTTCAACATTAGTAATGTCTTAGTGTATTTAATAAATGAACGGTCTACTTATAAAAACTTTACATAATTTCTTCAAAGAAATTATCGCGTTTTATATGTGCAACCACCTCCTAAATAGATGGTCAAAAAATATGATATATAATAGTTCCAATGACATTTCAACAACTATTTATCTAGAATATTTTACTTTATAATGTTCTAAAAACATGTCACAAACTATCTATTCTTTTTGTTCAAAAAAACTATATATTCGTCTAAATTCATTATCTTGTTTATAGTGTTAATATGCATTTGAAGAGAAAAAGGCCAGGATTGAAAAAACATCTCACAAATGTTCATCACACAAATTCAAACTGTATAAAGCTCTCATTTTTCAGGAAATTGAAGTGACCATTTTAGGGTTGTTTGCACATAGCAAGATGATGAATTTAAAAGACTAGCTCACATGAACTCTTTCGGCTCTTCAAATGCATTAATTATAAATAAACAAGATGATGAATTTAGGAGATCAGATAGTTTGTGACATGTTTTTAGAACATTATAAAGTAAAATATTCTAGATAAATAGTTGTGGAAAAGTCATTGTAATTATTATATATCACAATCTGAGATCATCTATTTAGGAGGTGGTTGCACATATAAAATGCGTGAATTTCTTTGAATAAGTTATGTAAAGTTTTTGTTAGGACACCCTTCCTATACTAAATACACTAAGGGGGTGTTTCTTTTCTTCTTAATGAGGAAAAATTTGAGCCCAAACCCTTAATGCATCTTAATTGGGGGAAGCATTAAAACTTCTGTCTCCCAGGTAATAGGCTAATTAAGAGGTTTATAAAGAACCACTTATTTTGGTAAATACTTCTTAATACATTCTTAATGTAGAAAATTAAAGAATATAACTATTCATACAATGTGTACAATAAATTGATGCACCAACACATATATCAATAAACACCTACAACTAATGTTATTTTTAAGTACCATTTAATGAAAAATACAATTTAAAAGATCCATTGTACAAACCAAACAAACTATTTTCTCCAATAAACCTTATTCCAATACCACTACTTTCTCTAGTCAACCTTCTCTTCCAGCGCCACTACTTTCTCCAGCACCTCTTCCTCCATCACTTCTTCCTCGAGCATCACTTATCATGAATTTTCAAGTTAATCTCAAACTAAATACATTTAAAATATCTAATGGCATGCAACTAAAAAAATACAAACAAGACTTATCTCTATAAAGAACACAATCATTAACACAAGCATGAATTTTCTCTCCCCAAAACCCCAAATCACGTATGTACTTTTTTGCTTCATAATAGTTCTTTGAAACCGAGGATGGAGATGAGAATGCTTTTTTGAATATGTGAAGTAAGTCATAAAGGGATTTGTTATACCAACCATTTGTTGTCTTCAAATGTAAAATGGTAACGATGAACAAAACTTTCGAATAATGTTGGCATCTCATGTAAAGATCTTGATGTGATTTATCTAATAATCTATGGAGAGTTTCAAAATCTTTGTCTATAGAAGATGAATATTCACAATTAGTCTTCCATTTACCACCCACGTATTGTGACCTATCTTATCTAACATCTCATCATCATCATCATCATCATCATCATCATCATCATCATCATCATCATCATCATCATCATCATTCATATTATCACTACCCACATCCTCATCATTAAATGATACATGATCATCACTATCATGCAAAACATTACGAGACTCCCCATGACGTGTCCACTCATCATAATCAACAGAAATTCCATTTTGCATAAAATGTGAATAAACGGTAAATTTCTTATGGCTACAAACATTATTACAACTTTTGCAATGGCAAGGAATTTATAATGACTTGTTTTTGTAACGATAAACGAATTTAAGAAACTCATTCACACCAAGTTCGTATCGTTGGTCAATTGTCCTATGAACTGTGCATCCATGATTTATCCATATGCTATAGCGATATACAAGTTCCTAAGAATATATGGTATTAATAAATTATAGTCAAAAGTATGCTTACTGGTGAAGAATCTTATATATTACAAGTATAACACAATCATATCAACGTTAATTATAAATCTACAAAAGCATAATTACAAAAGCAAAAACCTTACTCGTAATGAGGTGAGTCTATACAATCTATATATATATATAAACAAAGGTTTTTTTAAAAACTTGCCACCTCATTTAATCCAGCTGGACACATTGCCATGTCACAAATGCCATGTCACAATTGCCACATTGAACAAATAGCTGCAATCAAGATATGCTAACCATTGGAGGTGTGTCGTTATCACATGATTTAAGCCATATCATTTGTTTTATTCAAGGCAAATCTATTATCAGATTAAAATTCAAGCGTTACTTACCATTTGTCTCTTTAATTAATCATTCGTTTCGTCATTCTCTTCTTATGCTTAAACTGCAATGTCAAGTGAAAGTTTTACCTTTTTGTTATAGATATCCTTCTATTTGAGATTCAGATGTAAAGGTGTTTTAAGGAAATTAAATGAAGAGTATTGTGTCAACCCAGTTTGATTTAGTTTAATTCAGTATCTTCACATAAAAAAATTGGGTCATTGTTTTAAGATATAGATTCATATATTTATATCGAATTAAAATTTGATGTTGAGGCTAATTATTTGAATTCTTCTACTGGATATATAAATTAAAGTTAACTAAGAAGTGCATCAAAGGTGTTCAATGAGAGGTTTTAAAACTATTTAGTACAATTAATCTAAAAGTTTTGATTTTCAATTATGCAGTGACGAGTTGGAAACTTAAGATCTTTATGAAGGATTATATATGAAAGTTGAGCAACGACTAGAATGGCATCGAGATTTTAGGTACTATTGATGGGATCAGGTTTCTAAGAACCATGTAGAATAGTAGTTCAATCGACCCCTCTAGAGTTCCATTTGCATCCGCATCTTTTGTGAAGGTAAATACTTTATATCCTCTTTTTATAGTTTATACTTTAGTTCGTACTTATCGAATACTCTGCTATGTACAAACATGTGCAGTGAGTACATTTGATGCCTCTAATCCGTGTGTGGTATGAAGCATTATATATAAAACTACAGTACTACACCATTGAGGTATTACTGAAAGCATTATCAAATAGTACTTTATTGTGATTAGACTTTTGGAATTCATTATTTTTTTAGCACTCTTAAACAGAGTTATTTGTATTCTTAACCTCATAATGTAGCATCAGAGTGTTTGTATCTACACGAATAGTAACTGAACTATTTCAAATATATATGCGTTTGTTAACCAAGGCATATTTCTTGGGTGTGGGGATTGAATGATATATAAAATGTAATGCACTTACTAATAGAGTAATGACCTGTACATGTCATATTTTTTCTTTTATAAGTTATGAAATCATCCTTATTAACATGTCCTACATTTACAGAGATAAAATGACACATGTTTCAGTAATAGATAGTGATACATTCCGAGTGTATGATTTATTTTTAATTCTTCATAACGTTGTAGTCCATGATTTATTTTTCGCAAGGTATTGAACTCTTGATATATGTTGACCGTAAACACATTAATTGTTTATAGGCGGAGTGTGGTTTATAAGTAGCGGGTTATTTTCAAAGGATTGACTGCAAAAACAAAGTAATTCAAATCTTATGTATTGTGTTCGTCGCTCGAGACATAAGAGAATAGAGAAAAAGTTATTTGTAGTGTAACTTCTACACTTCTACATTGGGTTGTTCGAGGCAACATCAGGATCATTGTCACAAAGCTTCTTGAATGGACTGCCACATACGATTAAAGCTGTACATTTTGATTAAACATTGAGAAAAATCTCGCCTTCCGTCTTACAAAAGGTATGGTTTACTTCTATTTTGTGCCATGTCCTACTATTTAAGTCGCAATATGGGTGAGTCGAATGACAAATCAAAACTTGTCCAGTTGAAATGGTTTATTGTTTAATATGGGTCTAACAAGTCCATGTCAGGATTGGGTTGACGTTTTCTGCTGATTTTATATAAATAGTTGATTCATTGTATGATGGTCATGGAAAACGTTGTTTTGAACAAAACTGTTTATGATCTTGTATGCGTTAAAACTTTCAACCCCATATAGCTATTTTTACATGGTTCGCTGGGGACAATACACAACCTGAATTGACCCATTTCATTTGTTAGTAAAATGTTTCAAATGGAGGTTTTATATCTAGACGTGGCAAAATGGGTGCGGCTAGCATGTGTAATGTCTGTGTAAAAACAAATATCATAGAAGAAATAAAGGCTTAACCATGTTAGATGTAATTTCATGTCAACTTGGTGCAGGTGTTGAAGAATTAGCTGATATTTTGTTCACAAACATAAATAAAGTTCAAAGATATTTTGTGGTTACTTTGTGATTTGTGTTACAGGATGGCACCTAGTGCTATGTTCTCATTTATTTAGATCATCTAAATATGGTTGTGAAAATACCCTTATGTAAGGTAATATGTATGGCACTTCTGATATGCAATTCACTGTGTAAAGTTTGAATTTGTTTAAAAGTTAAACCATAGTTTCTTCTCATATGTTAATGACTCATAGAACACGAGGAACTACTATGTTAAGGTGACTTCTTATGTATATAGTGCAATAACACCATTATGTTAATTTAAACCTACAATCACTATCTAAGAGTCCAATGAAATAAGTTAGAATGGTTGTATTCAGTTTGGTTTTAATAAAAAGTAAAGCTAAATAGTGTGAAATGTGTATATCTATTACTTAGCTTGTGCACTCACTATCTAGAAATTGGACTCTAATTTTAATTCAAATATGCTTTGATTTTTTTGGAATGGAAACTATAATGGCAGTGACAAGCATGGAAACCCCATTTGATACAAGTGCAATGATGCATATTGATTTAGTTTTGATGGTTATGGTTCATTACTACTAAACTTATACCTAGGAATTAATTTCTGGTCTTAGAATATGCATCACAGTATATTTTTTTAGTATCCTTTCTGGAATATTGCCACAATGTTATTTGAACTTTTTTATGCGGTAACACATGACTTTTACGGGTTTATAGGCACTCATGGTATTTAACAATGTCAATTAAAAACTTTTTATAAGCCGCCCGTGTTTATCACGGGTTTATAAGCTAGTTTATTATATAGAGAAAGCATATAAGACTTATATATCTTACAAAACATACAAGTATAAAGTATCTCTCTCCTGCTGGCGTGAGATGTTTGGAAAGGTTATTATGGATGAACAAATTTTCTAGTTACTATCTTAACCTCTTATTATAATAAGTTTAACGCGTATCACATAGCTACTATTATGCACCCTATTAACCTCTTATGGACCACGTCGTCGTAACTACTCAATTATAGTTCAACTTGCGACTAAATTATACTTGTACAGTTCATGATGGTGTCCAATTTATTATGATATTGTTGACGATACTAACATCCTAAGAACATTATCACATCGGATGCATAACAAACATTTTAACACAAATTAGGTCAAATTAATTAACAATCAATTACACAAAAAATTAATACCTAAACGACAACACTAATCAATAGCATTCAATAATCGATGTATTCATAATTTCAAAATAATTTGCAACTAACTACACAAGCAACTAGTTATGCAAATCGACGTATATATAATTTCAAATCCTTAAACTAACACAAATTAGGTCATAATTAATCAAAAAAATGAAATCAACAAGGAGCGGGTGAAGCCTGATGAACGAAACAATGAGGAACTGATGAATTTTATTAGTAAACCTGATGCACGAATCAACTGATAAGCGAATCAATGAGGAGCCAATGCATTTTATTGATGTAAGGTTTGAGTGAAAAAAGGGATTGTGAGGCGAATGAAAAATTCGATCTAAGTGGAAGTGATGGACTAATATCATTCGGGTCGACCCGAAAGATGTGCGTATATTTAAAATGAAGTATTTATGAAGTCATGGACTGTAATTGGATTTATAAAGTGATGGAATGTATTTGGATTTATGAAGTATTTATTAGGCCTACAAGTATTTGGACTTATGATGTATTTGGTTAACTTCTTTATTTTATAGTAAAAAGTTTATATTCACCTTATACTATCTATTTCATTGTACTCCTACATCTATTTTATGCTTATCATTCTTGACATGTTTCAAAATGTATTTAAATCACTTTTACACAATTGAGTGACTAATATTTTGGTCAGCTATTATTATCATTTTAAATCAATGGCAAATAATCTCATCGATCTCTATTATAAATCAAATATATCAAACATGTAGTTTGGTGAATCATTAGTGACTATCTATTAGCTCGTCACTGATGATTTACGAATGACCATAAATCAGTGACCAAAACTCAATTGTGTAAAGATTTAAATACATTTTGAAACATGTCAAGAATGATAAGCATAAAATAGATGTAGGAGTACAATGAAATAGATGTTATAAGGTGAATATAAACTTTTTTACTATAAAATAAAGAAGTTAACCAAATACATCATAAGTCCAAATACTTGTAGGCCTAATAAATACTTCATAAATCCAAATATATCAAACATGTAGTTTGGTGAATCATTAGTGACTATCTATTAGCTCGTCACTGATGATTTACGAATGACCATAAATCAGTGACCAAAAATAATATGGTCACTAAACGGCCTAAATAGTGACCAAAAGAAGTTGTAACTAAGTTTTCGTCACTAAATACACTCTTCCTTGTATGGGTGCCAACTTCAAGCTATTATTTTATACAATTAGCTCCAAAATGAAAAGATGATTCATGAAACTTTTAAAATATTTTGGAGCTGTTAAAACGTAAATTACTGGTAACAACTTATAATTACCATTAAAAAGTTAATTTACCAAACACTTTTATTGCAAAAAAAATACAAATTATAGCTCATGTTATGACTTTGCATTTATAATACTTCTGTTTTACAGGTTCTGATTCTGTTACGATTATCTGACTTCAATTAGTTTTGCCAAAATCTACCCTTAATTAAAAAAAAAGGTGAGTTAGTCACATTTTCATTCAACGATAAAAAGATTTAGATTATAGTTTTTATAGAGAAACAAGGCTATACCATATAACAATTACATTCATTATATGGAATTTACCAAGTTGTAAAGAGATATTAGCGTTAGCTTATTTTTATCATGCAATTAGGGTGTGTTTGGCGTAGAACGTTTAGGAGCGTTGACCGTTGTGATTTTTAATGTTCGTTTGACAAACAACAAGTAGCTTTATCTATTTATTCAGAATGCTCATTGAAGTAACATTTAAAAGCGTTGAACATTTAAGAGCTGTTTTACATATTATAATTACAACTACAACTATCTTACCAAACGTTTTTATAGAAAAATACAGTTACTGCTCACAGTATCACAGCTACTGCTCAATGCTACTTCTTGCTGCTATTGTTTTTGCCTTACACACCCTAAATCATCGTTTTGAATCTTTAATTCCACTGTTCCAAAAATTTCAAAATCACCAGACTTTTATTTTTATGACCATAAGTCCAAGTAGTGCAGCAATTGGTCATATATGGGCTGATGAAATGATGGGCTAAACGGAATATATATCTACATGTAGATCTCTATGCATGTATGTGTAAAACGTGGCTTGCCAACTTTAACTCATAATTGTTTATCGACAGTCTTAAATTTTTGGTGTACGTCTGTACTATGAGAATGAAGAACAAATTTGGATGATAATTACCAACTGTCTTCTTGTAAATGTCTAAAAATAGTAATCTAAGTCAATGTTGGATGATCATCAAAGCACCATACATTTTTATCACCCTACAAAAGGATCATTTCCAGATATGTTTCATATCACACAATCCTTTTGCTAATTAATCGACCCTATTTATTTACCACAAAAACAAATGTAGCTCAAAAAATGGATCAGAAAAACAAAAACTCCAAAAAACCAACGTATTCAAGATTCTCGCAACAAGAGCTTCCGGCTTGGAAACCAATCTTAACCCCTGGATGGGCAATCGCGTCGTTCATAACAATAGGTGCACTTTTTATCCCAATTGGGCTTGTAGCATTATCTGCATCCGATAGGGTTGTGGAAATTGTTGATCGTTATGATGAAAGTTGTATTCCTGATGAATTTAGTAATAACGCTGAATCATTTATTCAAAATCCTGATACAAAGAAAACATGTTTAAGGACTTTGAAAGTACCCAAAAAAATGGTTGCCCCGATCTTTGTGTATTACCAACTCGAGAACTTCTATCAAAATCATCGTAGGTATGTGATCAATCAATCAATCACCATTCTTGTTCTTCGTTTCTTACTAAGTTATAACAAATTTTTATCTAAATTTCAGATACGTAAAAAGTAAAAGTGACAAGCAACTACGTGACCCCAAGGCCGCAAACGAAACAAAGAATTGTTACCCTGAAGCATACACCGAGGATAACAAACCAATTGTTCCTTGTGGGTTAATTGCTTGGAGTTTGTTTAACGACACCTACAAACTATCAACACGAGGCAACCCATTAACCATTGACAAAAAGGGCATTGCTTGGAAAAGTGACACTAAAGCCAAGTTTGGGAAAGATGTGTATCCGAAAGACTTTCAAAAAGGAGGCTTGATTGGAGGCGCATCACTTGATGAGCGCATACCGGTAGGTGTACTTTTGAGTTCAATATTATGGGATTTTAGGTTGTTTAAGATTGCGTAGTTTAAAGAGTAAAATAAACAGTTTTGTACAAACACTTAAAGTGTGTTGGTATGCTTAAAATAAATAAGCCAATAAGCACTTCTAAACACGCTCTTAGTAACTCACGATTAACATCTTTTGGTTATGTTCAGCTGAGCGAGCAAGAGGACCTTATTGTTTGGATGAGAACAGCGGCGTTACCTAACTTTAGAAAGCTATATGGTAAAATAAACACCGATCTAGAAGCACATGAGACGATCAAAATTGAAGTAGAGAATAACTACAATACGTATAAATTTGGTGGGAAAAAGAAGCTTGTGCTTTCGACAACGACTTGGATTGGTGGCAAAAATGATTTTCTTGGGGTGGCGTATATTACAGTTGGTGGTATATGTTTGTTTATGGCCATAAATTTTATACTTTTGTATGTATTCCGTCCACGGCGTCTTGGGGATCCATCATATCTGTCATGGAATAGACAACCAATCGCTTGATGGCCCAATTTGTACTTATTAGGTAGATCGATTTATACCCTGTTTATAATGTAAAGCGTGTTGCATTTGTTAATATATCGATAGTTTGCTTGGACTTTTTGCTATTAAAAGGTGTTTTATGACGTACTAACGACTTGGACATCAGTCATTTCTTGAATACTAGCCGTTTCTCATCTATGAAATTCGTTTTTCATGAATAAACATATGAAAGAAAATGAACCTCAGGAATAGCCATTTACCGCTGCACAATTGCACATCTTAAGTGTTTCATTCCACGTATTTGCAGCATATGTAGGATGCATTCTAGTCCATAATGAAAACTAGAAGTCCAAGCGTTTCCGAATTAAAGCTATGTCATGGCAAGTAGCATAAAAAAAAGGTGATCGATGTCCTATAACCAACGGATACTACAAGTATGGTAGAACGAGTTCATTATAGATTTCAATTAGTGACTACAAACAACATGATTGCAACTTACGCCAACCTGTATCAGCTTGTGACGCTATTTTTAATTGTTGCTGCATATTGCTGCATCAGCTTGGGTATAAATTCAGATTGATTATGCATGGCATTGCATTTTTTATATATAGTGAAACTGCTTGAATTTTTTACAATACGAAATATCAAAAGCATAAAAAGTCAATGGATTAGAGCTTTGGCAATAAATCATATGATAACATGTACACCTCAAAAAATAATCACATTACTTAGTTGATAACCATGTTGAATTATTAGAAGTCAAACCCATTGTGTTTTTTAGTCACAATGATTCGCATTCATACCTCGTTTACACGCTTGATCAAAACTTTCCATGATATGACCAGCAGGATTGTTACCACTCTAACGACTCCTATATGGCTTGTGACTGCACACCATCCGGTGAACTCGATCACGAACTACATAAGATAAATGGAACCTATTAACTAACAGGTTTATCGATCCATTAATCTGAAACAACTAATATAGGTATAACATCCTTGGAATACAAGTTAGAAACATTTTGATTTTCATGCATGTATAGTAACACTAAAAAATATTTTACATAAAAAGGAAAAACATAAGATCTTGCGAAAAAGTAAGTGATAGTGATATGTATACACGATCGATCAACATCTTTTGGAAAGCAAATCAAATCTTCCGATCATTACGGGAAAATATATAAAGATGTCTACTTTACGTGTCTTATTTTCATCATGATCAAATATTTTTTTTACACAATTAAAGTTACGTCAACATACTATATACACACGCGTAAAAACAATTATAAGTCAAAGTGACCCAAGATGTATTTTACATATTTTTTTCGACCACAATTTTATTGGAATAATTATTTTTAAAATAAAAAGTTACTAGCATAATAAGATAATAAAACTAAAAAGTGGGATATCTTTTATAATAAAAGGTAAAGTATATAGTACTAGTTAAAGATTTTGTTTGGTGAAATTGTGATGCTTATTGGATTCCAAATATATTCTAATTATGATGTGATATTCCAATATCTTTTTCTTCCAATGATCGAGTCCATATATACGTACTAAAGAAGGCAACTAAATTCACTTTTTCTTTTATTGTGACAACTTTTAAAAACAAAGTAAATATGCCCTCGTATCAAAATTTCAAACCTAAAAAGTTATATACCATAGTTTTTGGGTGAAAAATAGTTTAATGAGGTTCGACTCGTCGATAAGGTTGTTGATTTTCTTAAACAATAATAGTGGTTGAACTCTTTTGATTAATTAATTAAAACGAAACAAGTCAAACGAATAGAAAAAAAATCTTAAGATTGTTCTGTCAAAGGCTCATAGGTGTACTGTGTGATTATATATATTTAAGTATCTTGTTTTTCTTTCATCAACACTAAAATCAGTTTTCATTTGCGTTCTAATGGCCAGGTAGTCAACCTTAAAGTGGGTTATATGCTTTCGTATTATTGGAAAGTAAAAGCTTATAAACTTTAACTCTAAAAGACGAATTTGATTCTTTATTAAACTATACAAATTATACTTATAACATAAATACAATCATGAAATGAACCTATACGAGTATATATTGTCATTAAAAACTACAAAATGAGGTTATGAGGAAAACGGAGTAATACACCCCTAATAGGCTTATATAGGTGTTACTTGGTAAGTTTTTTAATGATTTTGGTTTTAACCTTAAACTAATGACAAATGACAATAAACTTAAACTAATGTATTATCTTTATTAAACTCTTACGTAAATTACATGAAATATATATATATTTTTAAATATACCATCAAAAGCGGTTTTCAACTACGATAAAAAAGAAATCAATATTAGAATACTTCTGAGTTTTTACGATTGTAGAAAATGCATTCTATCTTAATAATAAAGATGGTGACCGGTGGAACTATTATATCAAACTAAATTCGTTGTCGGCGGAATATAATACACCGTTCCCTCCACCTCATCTTTGAAGGTGTGTCACCATTGCGAGTCTTGCATGAGCGCCACTGTTCTTCGATTTTATACTCGTCGATTCTCATTCTTTCTTTCTTTGTAAGCGACTTTCCAGTTGCTTTGAGTTAAGGTTTCGACTTGGCTCTTTTTGGTGTCGATTTTGGACTTCAGGTAGTTTTTAAGCGGTTACATAATCGAAGTAGTTGAGTTAGGGTTTCGGTTTGGGGTTTTTAGCGGTTGATTTTGGGTTTTATGGTTGATTGATGTTCAATTACACATAACCGGGTGGATCAATAGGGTATGTAAATTTAATGTTGGTTTTCTTGTATTATAGGACGAAGGTCTTGCGCAGTTTGAGTTTTTCAGGCTTGATTGGCCTGTTAGTTTAGTAAATTTGAATAAGTTATTAAGCACTTTGTGGCTGTTAGCTTTTGTAAAGCTTGATAATAAAGCGAAAGGTGTGATGATATAATTTTAACGTTTTCAATTGCATTCGACCAAAGTTAAGATTGTCCGTCATTGGCGGGCAACTTTTAAAGTTCTGACCATCTTCCATGGCGAGGCGACTTATAAAGTTTGCGACCACATCGGACTAATCATTTTATTCGATTGTTCTGAATCGAGCCTCGTGAAATCGGGGTTTGCTAAATTATATATGACCATATTTTACCACAGGACATGGGTTTTAGTTTGAGAGTATAATGTCGGTCATATTGTTGGTCTTAAGCGAGGAATTCGGTTTTAGAATGCTTGCAAGCCCTTTTTCGAAGGTGGCATTTGTTGTTTTCCTTTCTTCATCGACCTTATTGTTACGAACCCTTGTCTAAAAGTGGTTAATATGAGTGATAAAAGTAAAGCCCCCAAGGGGCCAGATGTGGCAAAATGTAGAAGCGAATACGGTACGTGTGTTCAGCCTGCATGTGTTCAGTCGCGAGGGACATTTTCAGGGTCAGGCAAGCGTGTCTGATTGTGGGTTATCACGTGTTCAAAAGCATTCTGGACGTGTGTTTGGTATTAAGGGGAAGATTGGTTAAGGTTATCAGTGATTTACCAGGGTAGTCTTGCCTTTTAAAGAATGCTGTTTCAGATGCTGGTGGAGGGTGTGGTACCTCAAAGGCTAAAGTAGACATGGATGTTTCTTTTGGTGGGCATGGTATCTCTTTTGCTCAGCGTACGACTGATCGGCGCCATGGTATGTACATTGTTAGAAGCTTTGCACTTTCTTTGGGTTGGCTTTGTGTCATTCGGTACGATCGAGATACCATCTTTTATTTTATCGCATGCTATAATCATCGAATGGTTTATTGCAGGTTACGACCGTTTTCCAGTAAACCTAGATTTCGAGTCAGGAACGGCTTCCTATGTGACGGTTTCCGATGATGTTTTAGGCACGTGTTCCTGCGTGGGCTTCTCCGCTGGTAGTATGAATGTTGGAAGGAGTACTAGGTAACGTTGTGGAAATTATGTGTGCCCTTTGACTGACGCTCTCAAGAAACAACAGTTAACATTTGATGAGCTAGGTACGACGCTTGGGGACATTGTTTGGCATCCTTTATTTCTAAACTTTTTCAACCCGTTTACTCATTGATTTGTTCTTTCCCTAAATGTGCCCTAAATGTAGACTACATGGTTCTAGCTGTGTTTTTTCTATTTTGCAGGCCGTTTGTTTATGCGTTACGTTAACTGAAAGGCTGTCATGATAGAATTTGAACGTGTCCAACTGGATTTGACCATAGTTGAGATTCTCCGTACGTTGGCTGGGCAACTTTTAAGGTTTGCAGCCATCTTCACCTGGCAGGGCAGCTTATAAATTTTGCAGCCACATCGGACGTATCCTCTTTATTAAGTTTT
The DNA here is from genome assembly GCA_022545495.1 of Chrysanthemum lavandulifolium. Lineage (NCBI taxonomy): Eukaryota > Viridiplantae > Streptophyta > Magnoliopsida > Asterales > Asteraceae > Chrysanthemum > Chrysanthemum lavandulifolium. Next base: position 215,049,703 of record CM040242.1, read on the forward strand.
GAAAAATCCGAGCCTCGTGAAATGCCGCCTTTACAAAATTATATAATGAGATCTTTAGTTACACATTTTATCGGTATTCGGCAAACGGACGTTGCGAACAGTATTCGGCCAGGTAAAACTAATCCTACTACTGGTGTACTGAGATTGCTTTTCTTGGTCGAATACTGATCTCCGCTTGTGACTGGTTGCCTGTGGAACTATTATATCAATTTAATGTGAGGGTTGGTGGAATAATATAGGCCTTCGGAATTGCGTGGTCGGTAATCATATATTAGCCACGTCCGACCGCAAAAAAAAAAGCAAATAAAGCAGGACGGTCACCTCCTGACAATTTAATGTCGGTTTTTGGGGTGGCCTTCTTTTCGCGGATGTGGGCTTATATCTACTCGGATTTCTTAGTGTAAGGTATACGTGGTGGTTTGTCGCTTCATTTTCCATACTGTTCCACAATTTTATATACCTTAATTTATCTAGGAGGGAATTTGTGAGGTCACTGAGAATTGGCATGCATTAAGGGTGTGGTTACTATGATTTCTTTGGACATGGTATTGGATTTTTTTGTTGCGCGTTCGTTTTTGCTCAACTCAACTTATTGTTTATACACCATTTCAGTCCTTGTGGTTACAAGTATTTATTTTCAGCTTCAGTTTCATTGTTCTTTTTAAGATTATCAGTAGCTTTGTCGGGATGCTTTTGGGCAACATCGTGCTAGGCCAGTTATGTTACACGCACGACTGCAGTTATGTAGGTCGCTTGCCATAGCTACTTTATACACGTATCTCAGGTTTTGAAATACACTTCTGTACACTCTGCTGGTTGGAAATGGTAACGTGCAAACGGATTTTACTCTTCTCCCTTCCGATTGGCGATGATGATAATATGCTCACCATAGCAGATACATTTTATTTGCGGGCATCGTGGCACGGCAGTCATATCGAATGTATGGCTGCAGCCATGTTGCTAGCATGTTGTAGCTATCGTATACGCATATCTGAGCCTCATTTGGTGTCAACATCCATGTGTTTCTATGGATTACGAAGGCTGTACCCGTAGGTTTTCTGTTTTGCAGACCGTTTGTTTTTTCGTTGGCAGAACCAAAAGGCTGTGATGATAGAATATGACCGCGTTCAACTAGATTCGATTAAAGTTGAGATTGTCCATATGTTGGCGGGGCAAATTTTAGGGTTTGCAGCCATCTTCGCATGGCGGGGCAACTTACAAAGTTTGCAGCCGCATTGGACTTATACTCTTTATTCGGTTGTTCAAAAATCTGAGCCTAATGAAATGCGGGGTTTATGGCATTATGTAATGAGAGTTTTCATTATACATCTAATCAGTATTTGGTAGACGGGTGTTGCGACCAGTCTTTGGCCAACAAGAACTTATCCTATTACTACTATAGTGGGATTGTTTTTTCTTTGTTCGATACTGATTGCCGCTTATGACTGGTTGCTGATGGAACTATTATATCAACTTAATGTAATGGCCTATGGGATGAGCTGGACCTTTGAAATTGCAGGGTCGGTGGTCGTATATCAGTAACGGCAGGGGGCAAAAAGAGGAAAGTGGAATAAAAAAGGACCGGGTCACCTCTTGGATAATTTAGCTTCAGTTTTTTTTGGGCCACGACATTCTTTTTCGTCGATGTTGGCTTATATCTGCCTGGCCTTCTTATTGTAACGTACAGATAGCGGATTGTCGCTTCATTTTGCATTCTGTTTTAGAATTTTAAATACCATAATTCATCAGGGTGGAAATTTGTGAGGTCGTTGAGGCGTGGTATGCATTTAGGATGTTCTTGCTGTGATATCTTTGGGCATGGTATTCGATGTTTTGGTCGCGCATTTGTCTCTGTGCAGACTAGCTTATTATTTAGCGAAAGCGTTTGATGAAGCTATTCTCCCTTTATATTGGCGATGATGTTAATATGCTAACCATAGCACATACATTTTCTTTTCGCGCAACGTGGCATGGCAGTCATATCGTGTGTATGGTTGCAACCACGTTCGTAGCCTGTTGTAGCTATTGTATACGCATATCTGAGCCTCATTTCGTCAGCATCACTATTTGGAATGCAAATATTGTCATGTTTTATATACTCTTATATGACTTTTCAGGATCATAGGTTACTGCATTGCCGGAAACAGAGAGTGATTGGGATGGTCGGTACTTTTGCTGTCGTTGGCCATGTAATCTCATCCACTTAAATTGTCGTGTCACTGATTGAGATCTTTCCACCCGGTGGAAGGTTGCTTGTGGCATTTGCTAATATTGACATGAGATGTTTAGGATATGGGTCTTTTCTATATCACCCCTCGAAACCCTTTCATTTTTACGACGGTCTAGCAATACGTCTGGTGCAGACCTTTGCACAACGACCGTTGAAATGGCAAGAGGTATTCAACGAGGCTAGTAGATGGGTCTTGCTATCCTGCACATCGCGTCTCAAAATTGGCGACTGCCGCTTGAAATGTTCTCCTGAGTGGAAAGACTCCAGTCAATGACACAGCTATATTCAGGTGTAACGCTGTATGCACGGGAGTTATGACTGATGGACGGAAGTTATAAATGATGCACAATAGGTTTGTCTTTTTACCACACTAGCTGACAATTTGAACCTTTAAAGAGGTGTGATGTTGCTGCCCATTTACTATAACGCGGGTATGAGTCTTCGCAACAGTGTTCGTTCACTGACGAAGCTATTGTATAACTGAACTTTAACGTCCTGCCATTCTATAGGCAATGACGATAGTATAGTGATTAATGCATATACATTTCCTTGGCGCATCATCATGGCGGCGATCGCATCGATGTCGCATTGCGAGCATGTTTGTTGGCTGGTATCGCTATTGTATAGATATATCTGAGCGTCATTTATAATCGTCATTCATGTTTTCATGTTACTTTTACCGCGTTAGTGAAGTCGGAGATTAGCTGAGAAATACACGCATGTCTGCATGGTTTAAAGCGGGTGTATTCATCTTGTAAGCGTTCTTTGTTCTTTGTATCTTTGAACCAATATGTATCACGATCGGTATAGGCTGCATCTAACGGAACTAAATAGTCGTGTCAACAATTGAAATCTTTCCACTGGGCAGAATAGTGCAATCTTCATTTGTTAATATTGAGATGATATGTTTAAGGTATTGGCCGGTTCTCATCTTCCCCTCGAATTCCTTTTGTTGTGACAAAGTTCTAGCAATACGTCTTGTGGAAAACTAGAAGGGGGGGTTGAATAGTTTTGCCGATTTTAAGTTAGTTTCAAAAACTTTAGATTCGATATTATGTGAAATCATATGGATGTAGAGAAAGTATAGATCTAATGATAAAGCAAGTAAATAAAGTAAAGCAAGGGATAGAAATGACACAACCAATTTATAGTGGTTCGGCTACAAGGACACCTTCCTTGCCTACTCCACTCCCAGTCACCTACTCGAGAGTTCAAGCACTATGTCAACAAACTCCTTCAACTTGGCGGAGAAGCCTTCACGTTGCTTACACCTTTTTCGGTACAAAGCTAAATCGAGTCCGTAACACGGTGGACCAAACCAACACGACTATTACACAACAACCATGTGAAATATCAAATACAAGATCTTTCCTACACAAATCTTGTGGAGGAACAAATCAATCAAGGACCCCCTTGCTTGGATGACTTGTAGAATGCTCGTGATCTCGCCTTAGAGAGGACCTATATGAGAATTACTAAAGAAAGAAAGAAGAACAACTCTCTAGATCAAGTGATCTTTTGTTAGAAGAGAATGAGAGTATATGAGAGAATTAGTAAGAAGAGGGGTGAGTTAGAATGAAGAAATGGTTCTCTATTTATAGGCAAAACTTGCCACTGTTCCCCGGATCCCACGGATCCCTCCCTTAAGGGATCCATCTAGTGTAAACCTAGGGATCCGTGGGACGCTCCTCTTTGCCCATGGGTTTTTTGGTTATGGGTTGGTCCATGGGTATTTCTTTAGATACAATGTATCTAATGAGTACAATGTATCTAGTCAAGTGGGTATGGGTTAATACCATGGGTTATGGATATGATCTATGGGTTGTGATTTTTACCTATCCTAATAAACTATTACAACAAATGATTTATTACAACAATTTGTATTAAGTGACTATATGTGAATGCTTTACAAAAATAACATGTATCCTTATAGTTTTACTTATGATAACATTATATTTGTTATCAACAAAACACAAAGAGATCGCGAAATATTAATAAACGTTTTTACGGTTTATTTGTATTAACAATCTCCCCCTTTTTGTTGATGACAAAACATAATGTTATGATGACTAAAACTTAAGATTAGATGTATGTTTTGAAAGCCAAGTTTTACTTCTTCTCCCCCTTTTTGTCGAAACAAAAAATGAACCCCATCGAAGAAATAAAATATGGAAAAATAGTCCACGTATCTCTTACTCCCCCTTGATGGTAGCTCCCCCTAGTTTGGGGCGTCAAGTGAAGAAAGATAAAAAAAATCCTACAAAGAAAAGGTTAGTAACATGCATAAATAATCTTGTGATTGACGAGAATCAAGATTGGGAGCCAAGGTATGTAAACAAGGCCTTGTAATAAAACAACAAAATGTAGTGGTATTTATGCCACATACAAGCATGTAAAAGTAAGAACAAGACTTGTTCTTTGATAGAGTATACCTTCCTCCGAGCCAATATCATCCTCAAGATCAAAATAGAAATGATCATATTCCGGAGGAGATATGTCATGAGAGAGTTCACCGGAGAACTCTTCATGAAGAGAATCATTGGAAAAAGCCTCAAGCTCGGGCTTGTCCAATGTAGAGTCACTATCCACAACGGGATAGGAGATGAAGTGACTTAGCACAAAATGATTCGATCTTAGAAACGAGGAGATTTATATTGAACAATTGTTCACAAGTATCTCGTCCTCAATTTCGGATCATTAGAATCTCTCACTTCCTCTAAGCTAACTAGCTCGGAAGGTAGCTCCTCGACATAATCGATGTCTCCATAGGATAAAGAATCGTCAAGCGAAGTACAATCGTTATCGAATCGGAGAACATCTCGACATGATCATATGGAGTGTCAAGAGGAGGAGAAGAATTATCATCAAGAGGCTCATCACACACATTATCACGAGATATCCTCGAACTCACTGGGGTTGGAACAAGGCTCTCAACACTAGGCGATTCCATTTCGGAATAGTGCTAGAAGGCTCGTCCCCATTATGAGAGAGTCTTTGGAAGCAATAAAAGGTAAGATAGGTGTGATAGCAATAGGCGGGGAGTTGAGAAATAAGATCGTTCAATTGAGTAACACTCTCCTCGTAGTCCTCATAGTATTCCCTCATTTGAATACTATCCTCATCATCATCGTCATCATATCGGATTCTTATGTTCATCTGTGAAGCTTACACACCATTCTTTTCATTTGTAGTTTCTTTCGAATCGTATTTCTTGAGAACTTTGTGGGAGATTACACTCCTCGTGATCATTGAAATGATGTGAAGGCTCGGAAGTCGATGGTGATGGAATCTTGTGGGGTTGGAAATTGTCAAAGCCGGAGAATTGGAATTGTGAAAATTTTGATTCATCGGTTGACATTCAAAAGTCGCATGAGGACCCCGTAATTCTACATGACGAGATAATTGGGAAAATAACTTTCACCAAAGTTCGATTGTAACATGGTTCGGCTCATAGACAAGCGGGGCCGTGGTGGACAATCAAAACCGTAATGAGAATCATTCCCACAAAACTCGCATGAGTAGGATTCGTATTAAATTGTGGGGTAGGTAGGAAAAATCGGGTGTTTCATTATTTGAAATGTGATCGGGATTACCGACAAACTTGTCTCCGAAACTCACATTGGTACATCATGACAATTTCCACCGTTAAATGGACCTCCACACTGGAACATGTCAAATACCATGACATAGAGAATTAAACAGATAAGAGGATAAGAGATGAAGAATTAAGCGGTTATAGAAGATAAGGAATGAAGAATTAAGCAGTTAGAGGATAAAGGATGGATATTTTGGATTTTTGAAAAACAAGATGATAAAACAAAGAATGAAAATATTTTTGGATTTTCGATAACTTTACAAAAACTTTTACAAAAGATGGAATATGTGCAAGAATGGAGTGCGAAAAGGCTAAACACACGCTAAAGCCTCCCAAGGTGGCCTAAATTTGATCGTGCTAAACCGTCAAGTCTAAAAGACTTAAAACGACTTAAACACAAATACAATGAAGATCGAGAGAATATAGTGAATTCCGGTCGTTAAGTCCCACGGAGACTCAATGGTGTGCAAACACCGATTCAGACGATAGAATGATCACTAATGATAGCGATCAAAAGGATTAGGATTGAATAATTACACTCTTGAAAAGTTAATAAATAACAATGACTTAAATGCAAATTAAAAGAAATTAAAAGATAAAATATATTAAATAAACGCTATCACTATATTTAAAGTGATGAGCGTTTAAAACCTAAAACGTCGTTTAAATTAAAAACTACGTGGCGTACAAAACAAAAAGTGAAACTTATACAATATAAATCCTAAAAATATGAAAAATACATTTTACAAACCTAATGATAAAAGAAAATTATTAGAAAAAGAAAATTATTTTTACAACTAATAAATTAATTATTATTAATTAAAACTATTTTTAACTATTTAATAATTAACCAAAATACAAGAAATTAGGAAACAAAGCTAGAAAAATAAAATTATGAAATGGAAAAGTCTAAAATATCAAACTAGAATTTTCAAAACTATTTTGTATTTTTCGATTATTTCTCTATTTTCTAGGAATTAAATACTATTTAAAACTATTTAAATTATCTAAAAATACAAATTTAACTAAGAAAAATATGGAAAAATACTTTTTGCCTTTTATATTTATCTTAACTTAAGAAAATTGAAAAATTATTTTTTGAACCTTTTCTAATTTTTGTATTAAAAGCTATTTAAAAATACTTAAAACTAGATAAAATGCGAAAAATACCAAACAAGCTAGAAATCTGAAAAATTCAGGAAATGCTTAAAATAATATAAGGAATAAAGGAAAAATAGAAAAAAGGTGCATGTGTGGAGGAATAAGCAACTGATGTGTAAGTGCTTAATGGAATAAGCACTTGAATAAGCAAATGGGATCCAAAGGCTACCAAACTGTTACATAAGCTATAATAAGCTAAAATAACCCAAAAGCAACAAGTCTCAACTGCTTATGACCTCTGGATTACAAGTTGCAATGACTTGGTGATTTGAGAAAATAAGCTAGAACAGTAAAAGGGGTGCTCACTTGCAGACAGAAAATAAGCAAATGAATAAGCTAGAAACTACAAACCAAATATTAGAACCTAATCTAGACCTGGCCAAGAACCTTAAGACCAAAAATTAGACCTTGGGGAGCTCAAGTGAGCCCTGTGCAAAAGCTACAAAAGCTGCTTGAAACACATGCAGCAACAAGATTGCCACCTTGGGATTTAGCTCCATAATCACAAGCTCTTTTGAGCTTTTAGAAAAAATTACAAAAATACATAAAAATCATAACTATAAACTAGACCAGGGGAAGTTTTAAAAACAACTAGAATCACTGAATTTGGTCAAGAAATGGGCTCAAGAAAATTCTCTCTAGATGGGCTCAAATCTGCTTTTGTGCATTTTGACTTTTTGAAGGATTTGAAATGTTTGACTATTATGAACTTTGAAGCACTACTATGGACTAATTATGTTGAAATAAGCTATGATAAGTTAATTTTAAGCTAAAGCATCTAATTTTAAGCTGATTTGATGAGATTTGAACTTAAAAACCCTAACAGTAAACTGTTAAAGATGGCACTAAGAGGATTTTGACTTTTTAATGAACAAGGACTGAGTTTTAAGACTTAATTGAACTATTTATAGCTAATGTAACATGCAATAATCAAAAACTCAGATTTAAACACCCTCTAATGTAGCTGAACAAGCAAAACCAAACACCCCTTTAAATCTGCTATGCAATCTTAAACAAAATAAAAAATGAACCAGCTAAAACCATTGATCCAACTGAGCTACACTACCCTAAATACACCTAAATAAACACATTAAAACCAAGAGTGACCACATACACATGATAAGCATAAGCTGCAATTTTGACTTGAAAATGAAAAATGAGAAGGTTACTCACAATTGTCCAACTGATGTGCAGGTTAAAACCAGACCCAAACCTGAGCTAACCTATTCTATATCCACCCAATTTCACCACTGGATCACCCCAAAACAGCTTCCATGACTAATTTGAGCTAAGTTTGACTTTGGTTGACCAAAAAGCAATTTTGAGTGAAATCTGATTAAGGGACTTTCTGAGTGACTGATAACATAAAGTAAACTTATTAAAGCTTAGTAAAGACTTATACAAGCATATGTCCAAAACAACAACCAAGAATATCATTCAAATTTATAGAGATTTTTGAAAATTGCACAAACTGTAATTAAACTGGAAACTGTAAATTTGTTTTCAATAAAGATTTACATACATTTAATAATGCTCAAGCAAGAGCTTAAAAGCTTAAAAGTACACTAGTAAACTTGAAATTATAAAAACGACATAAAATTAAAACTACACTATACTACTTGCTTCCTCCTCTCTTCTCTTTCTTTCTTTTATACCCAAATGTGCTTCCACTAGTCCACTGAGAAAATCCCACCAATAATAACAGCCATTGGATGCTTTAAGTTGATAATGGCCGTTTGATCATTTTGGCGCCAAAAAGATTTTAACAGGTGGAGGGTTGAGTGAAATGGTTGAAGGATCATTAAATGTTTCTTGATTTGTGTTGAGGTGGGGGACAAGGTGAGTGTGAAGATTGATGAAGGTGAGGGTGGACATGGATGAGCGAGGAGGCAGGTTGGGAGGAAGAAAACGCCAATGGTGTATGTTTGACCAAGGCTTTGACTGGGTTTAATATAAACAGGGGGGTCAAAATGGCTAAAGTGACAGGGGGTCCAGAATTGGTAAGGGTCCAAAATGGATTAAGGGCTTATAAATACAAGGACTTGTGTTGTCAAATCTGAAATTGCAAGGACCTAATCTGCCATTTCATCAAAGTTACTTCAAGGGACCATTAATGACAAGCTTCAAAAGTACAGGGACCAAATCTGTCATTTTGCAATTTTCCAGGGGCCATTTTTGCCAAATTTGAAACTTGAAGGGCTAATTTGTAATTTTCTCAAAACTTTTTACATTTTTCACCAAAGGACTAAATTTGACAAGTTATGATTTTAAAAGGACCTTTGGTGATTTTACTTTTGAAATTATGTGCTCGAGGACCTGCTTTTTGACAACTTTTGAAACTTGGGGACTAAAGCGCCAATTTTGCAAATTTGATCGTTTTCATCGATTTTGATATTTTGCATTTAAAACACATAAAACACCGATTTATGATATTTTGATCATTTTGATGTGTTTGAGTGTTTTCGGATGATTTTGCAGTTTATTTTGTCTGAAAATGATGAGTATTTGACACTCATCATTCTTGAAAATGACTCAAAGAAAAATACTAAAAATAGAAAATAGTAATAATGATTCCTTCCATGCTTGCATAAGGTTATGGATGGAGGTTTTGATGAGTAATGGTATTGTAAGATATAACTTTTCACATACACATCAAACCATAACACAAAGTAGCATATAGATGGAATTCTAGAGAGAGAAAGTTAGAGGTTTAGGGAACTTAGTGAGAGAAAGTGAAAGATATTATTATGAGCTCCAACTCTCTACCTTGGGAGGTAGAGTATTTATAGTCTTACACAAATCGCCACACTTTGGGTGTGGATCGGGCATACAGTGGGTAAAGACCCGTCCAGTCCTCCACGGTGTTACTTAACTAAATTACTACTTAACTTAAAAGAACTACGACTACGAGCTTTCTAACGATTACATATACTTGAGGTGACCGACTCTTTAATCTTGGGAATTTCTAATTCCTAACAATCTCCCAAAGGAGGTCACCTCAATAATGTACCAAAATTACATTGAATACAAATAGATATAACATTTAACAATTGATCTTGCATTCTTGATGTAGTCCTTTGCTCTAAGCTCGTAGTCAATGATTCTTCACAATGCATGTTTGGTTATTCCAAGTGGAGGTCTTTCTTGATCCACGTGATGATAATATTGAGCCATCATTTGAGATCATCACTATCAACAATCTCGAGACATCCATTGTGGTGTTTGTGACTTTGAGACCGACATGCTCACATTCGGATCATGATCTCTTCTTATCGAGTAGCGGAAGCTTTAGTTGATTCATGATATTGGCGGCGTAGCGAAGCATGGAGTGAAAATATCGAGACATTGATGCACTAATCATGATTTCTTTTGAGATGAATGTGTTAAGTGAGCATGCGGCTATGGATTGACCGCTTCATTACGATCATTTGCAAGCGTCGGGCGTGCACGCATACAACGATTAGCAACAAATCGCACGAAAGTGTCTTTGATCACTTCGATGAATTGAGGTACACGGCCCACGGTTCCCGTTGATCGATTACAAATCTTTGTGATCGGTGGGATTCCTAAGAATCTCCTTGACGGGGTTTCGCGGTTGTTCTAGTTGTTCTCAAACGGAACATCTCAAAGAAGACAACACGGAGTGAGTGAACCAATAATTTTAAGTCCACCGATTGATGAAAAGAGATTTGAAAAACAATCGTGTATTGCTCAATAGAAATTGTTTTGCAATACAACGAAGGTTTTATTGAAAATCAATTATCAATCATAAAAATACCTTTTGGTTTGAAAAATGAGTACACGTCGATGTGCTAAAGAAAAGAGTTTTAAGCACAAAGACCGGTTTTTCAAAGGTATCCGTCAATCCTAACACGAACCAAGATTGATTCAAGAAATTGAATCGCCCATTGTTTCTGCTCGGTTGTCACATGGTTGATCTATATGATAGATCTCACATGCCACCTACCGAGAGCTTGTTTGATGTTGGCTCGAGAAGGCTTTCCATCTTCATTGTGAATGTGTAAACACATCACTCGGATGTTACAGCAATACCACAAGGATAATGCGTGGGACTCAAGATATAATCTCTCTTCCATATTGTGTGAAACAGAGAGTCTTCATTGAAAGTGTCCTAATGAGATTTATTGATGATCTCGTGGCTCTAGACTCAATTTGTGCATATTTGGATCCTATAACGGAGACTAGGGAGAGGTCTCCTTCTTCAATATCAACCATCTCTAAGAGAAAGTCGATATATAATGTCGGTTCCCGTGAGAATGAAACAAGTCCTTTTAAGAGGAACTTGAGTGGTTTGGAAAGTTGAAGTGCGGTCGTCACCGGGTCCATGACGTCTTGTCTTCAATACCGATGTTACCATCGGTAGCATATGAATTGAACCCGG
>CM040242.1:215061190-215150083 GCA_022545495.1 Chrysanthemum lavandulifolium
TACAACAAAACTACTACAAGCGTTTTATTGAACCACTCATCACAACGCCTAACACAATTGCAAAGTGAAATTTAAGCATTTCCGATGTTGTCCCGAGTTGACTTTGTTGAGTTGCCTTCCATTCTTCTAACTCCTAAGTTGGGCCTCCATTCGCAAATTTGTTATTGACCTCATTTGCCCTACTCTCCATAGTACGTCTTTGAAATTCTACGACACCCTCCGGTATCTGTCTCGATTAATGCTATTGTAGTAACGGTCTCCAACCGCGTTAGCCTACTTTCAATCCACGTGAGGCGTCCCTGGGTGTCTTCTCGAGTTCTGAGCACACCTTTCAATGTGGTCTTCGAGGCGTTGCAATTACTTAGTTTAACCTCACGGGTTCCTTCTATTGTGTCCCAACATCGTTGTAGCATTCCTTGAGTGTTTCGCCAAGTGCTTGTAGTTCTCCTACCACTTCTTCGATCCTCCAATTCTTTCTTCTGGTAGTATCCCCAGATGATCCGACATTTCTTCTTGATCTGCGCTAAACCGTCAAGTCTAACAGACTTAAAACAGCTTAAACACAAATGCAATGAAGATCAGAGAATATAGTGAATTCCCGGGTCGTTATGTCTCACGGAGACTCAATGGTGTGCAAACACTGATTCAGACGATAGAATGATCACTAATGATAGCGATCAGAAAGGATTTGCAGAGGATAATTACACTAAAGAAAAAGTTTATAAATAACAGCGACTTAAATGCAAATTAAAAGAGATTAAAAAGTTAAAAGATATTAAATAAACGCTATCACTATATTTAAAGTGATGAACGTTTAAAACTAAAACGAAAAACTTACGCTTAAATTAAAATCAGTAACGCATACAATAAAAGTGAGATCTAAGAAATAAAAGTCCTAAAAATATGAAAATACATTTCTACAATCCTAATGATAAAAGAAAATTATTAGAAAAGGAAAATTATTTTTATAACTATTTATCTAATTATTATGAATTAAAACTATTTTAAACTATTTAATAATACTCTAAAATAAAAGAAAATTTGAAATAAGACTAGAAAAATAAAATTAAGACTTAGAAAAATCTAAAATATGATAAAACTAATTTTAAAACTGAAAATATATTTTTTAGACTTTTTATGTATTTATTATTAATTTAAAACTATTTAAAACTAATTAAAATGCTAAAAAATACTTTTTAAACTAAGAAAATTATAGAAAAATACTTTTTAGGCTTTTTATATTTATCTAAACTTAGGAAAATTGAAAAATTATTTTTTTGAACTTTTTCTCAATTAATTGCAATTAAAGCTAATTAAAATTGATTAAAAACTGTATTTAATTAAGAAAAATAGTGAACAGTAACTAAAAATCATGAAAATTGCAGGGAAATTCTAAAATGTAATTCTAAAGCAGGGAAAAATATAAAAACTATGCCCTATGTGGAAGATATGAAGGCTGCAATGTAAACTACAATGAAATAAGCACTTTTTAATAAGCTAATAAGCACAAGAGCGAACCAAATGATACCAGAAGCTAAATAACACTAAGTCTACTCTACAGAACTTAAAGCACCTACTCCTAACCACTAAATAAGCATTCACCGAGATAAAGCTAATCATTACACTTAAGCCAATAAGCAAACAGACCCTACTTTGAGCGGTTGAAACCGCTTATTTAATAAGCAGAGAAAACTAAAAGCATGATTCTAAAGACCACCTATCGAGATCACATATCCAGATTTGCGCTAATGAGGGCTAGTAATGAGCGGTTAAAGATCAAAACAAAAGTGGCGAATAGATGTGTCGATGAATGCGTAAAGCAAATGAACTAGGGACCTACTTTGAGCTTATTTAACTACTTATCGATAATCTATAGCCAAAACAGTTTGTGGCCTTGAAGACCACCTAGAAGGCGCAAGTATACCAAATCTCAGAACCTATCTTCTTGAAATGAAAAGTCTACACTAGCTGCAAGTTCTGCAAAACTCTGACTCAAACTTGGTTTTGACTTTTTAAAATCAGTAATGAGCTTTGACTTATGTGAGATTTAAAAGCAAACTAAGGACTGAATTGGATGAATGATGATGTAATGAAACTATAACAAGCTGGTTTTATTGATTCTAAACCTATATGCTATGATGACAGAAGCTAGTTTCCAACAGTAAGCTTACAAGATCAGTGGTAATTTGATTTTGACTTATGAAGAAAACAGGCATGAAATAAGGACAGATATAGATTCAGACAACCATAACAAGCTTAAGCAAACTGATCTAATCCAAAATGTAACCTCTAAGACTGATTAAATCACTAATCCAAACACTCCTTTACAAAACCAAAATGCATTAAAACTACAACAACCTAATGAGATTATGTCTAAAACTGATATTAAGCTTATTCAAACAACAAGTTTAAAGCAGAAAGTGAACCCAAGCGATTTGACTCTCAAATTTTACCCGTTTGACTATTGTTGACTTTTTACTACATTGCTTTGAAACTGTAATAAGAGCTTGCAAAAGCTAAGATAAGCTTAGATAGATCGATTTGAGTTTAAAAACAAGTTTCTAGGAGCTTAATGATAAGAACTAGAAACCGAGATTCTCCACAAGAAACACAAAAACAAAGATTTTAACCAAACTTTAAAATTAATGCTTGAAGCAGTTACAAAGATAACATACTTGAGTTTGAAACATAAAACAAGAGATTACATAATTTTAAGCTAAGCTAATACATAAATAAAAAAACGACATTAAGAAAAACTTAAACTACTAACTACTACTTTTCTTCTCTCCTTTCTTCTTTTTTTTATACCCAAACGGCCCCTCGACTTCGAAAGTTAATCCCACATCAATTTACAACCATTGGATGACTATAGTGGATTTAGGCCGTTTGATCATTTTTGGCGCCAAAGTGGATTATCAACATGTGGGGTTGATTGAGTGTTAAGGAGAATGAGCATTAATGGTTTTTGGAGTTGTGTTGAGGTGGGGGGACAAGGGAGTGTGAAGATTGATTGGAGGAATGGTGGCTAGAGTGATAGCGAGAAGCGGTGGGAGGTTGAAGAAAAGAGGCGCAAGTGGTTTTATTTGTTGGGTTGAGCGGGTGCATTGACCGGTGTAATATCAAAGGGTTGGGTTGGTTTGGGCCAGGTGGAATTGGGCTTGATATATGAAATGGGATCCGTTTGGTGAGTAATAACACAAGGACTAGAAATGTAATTCGGCCAAACATGAGGATTGAACATGCCACTTTTCCAAACATAACACAAGGACCATACTTGACATACTTGAATAGTACAAGGACCATATTTGACTATTTCAAAATTCCAAGGACCATTTATGACATTTTTAAAACTTGAGGGACCAAAGTTGTAATTTTACAATTTTACATTTCAAAGGTTTGTTTTAACAACTTTTGAATCCCATGGACCTTAAATGACATTTTCCTTTATTTAGATTTACTGTGGGTATTTTGACAAATTTTGAAACTTGGGGACTAAAGCGCCATTTTGCAAATTTGATACGTTTTCATCCGATTTTGATATTTTTGCATTTAAAACACATAAAACACCGATTTGTGATATTTTGATCATTTTGATGTGTTTTGAGTGTTTTCGATGATTTTGCGATCTAGATAGTACAAAATGATGAGTATTTAGACACTCGTCACTTCTATTTGTTCTTCATGGCGTGTTAGGCGCGCCATAACCGTGTTCAGGGTTGGTGGTCTAGCGGTGGTCGCTCCGAAGCTTCCCAACTTCGAACGAACTGGGAGGTGATGCATTGAAGATGATGGTGATGATGCAGAGATGCATTCTCTTCAGCGGTGTCTCCCAACCTGGGAGTGGATCCCTTTGGTGTCTTGGTGAAAGTGTAGGAGTAGTGGAACTGGTAGGTATAGTGTTGACGGTAGTGATGATTTGGAAGTGAGCGGGTGGAGTGTGGGTAGTACCTCCGGTGAACTTGATACACTACCGTATGGGTTTCAGGTCGAGTGAGTTGAGAAGGGGTGGGATGCGTTGGCGCAGTGACAAACCTTCATTGTGTCATCGCATCCACTTCAGAGTGAGGGAAAGCATGGTGCGTGACAAGACGGTGCATATGTGTAACTATATGTAAAATATACTTATGATAGATATGGAGTAGTGAATTTATAAATAGGCAATATATCATGCAATCATGTAATGGGCATTATGTCATGTAGTCATGTCTAAATTGACTCTAAGTAATATGGCAAGTAAGGCAAGCGTAATGGCGGCGGTCGAGAGTGATGTTTTGTAAGAAGTAGTTATAGTTTAGGGTTTATATGTACCTAGTTCTCTATAACTTAGGCTCGATACCAATCAGAACACCCCAAATTAGGATTAGCGGAAGCATATGTGTTATCCGGGAGCGTTACTTAAATTGGTGAATCACAACATAGTAATGTCTGAACGGAATACATAGTCCGTTTAATTTCATAAATTAGTTTTAAAACATTGTCTTTCAACATTGTTTGGATAAATGGACACATCCCAAAATTTTTGTGGTCCCAATATAAAAACATCGTTTTTGTATAAAACACTTCTTTAGAAATTTCTACGACCATTTACCACCTCTTGCCTTGCATCCATGATCACAAATAAGCACCTGAGAAAATATGCTAAAGGGTTAGCTATAAGTTGGTGAGTTCATAGGTTTAAATTAAAATAGTAAGTTTGGACCATAAGCAAAGGCATATAATCATTATCAAGAATATAATGATATATGGATGAAAGTCATTACGTTAGCTCTAAGTTCATGCAACCGATACTACGACAGTTTCGTATGCTAAAAGATGTCATACAATATAGGGGCCCAGCAAGTGTTTTGTCCTCAACACTTGGTTCCGACATGGTATACGTTTCGCTTTGGCCTAAGCATGGCCAACCGAACGGAGGAGTCACCCTCAATAGATCTATTTATAACATTCGCGTTTCCCAATGGGAATTGACGGTTCATGAAAAGGGCATTCTCTAGGGACATAAGGGCTTAGGCTACACCACGTAATAGTAATCATGTAATAGTTTTGGTCCATAAAATGTTTTGCATATTTCTCACCCCAAAATGTATAAAACAATTTATCAAATAAAAGTGGGGCTATGAAACTCACCTTAACAATTGTGCAATCCAAAAGTGGGATTAGTGATGGTTGTGAGCGGCACCACACGCGACCTAGATAAGGAGGAAATGTTTTAGTTCATTGTTTTAAGTATCACTTACTTAAAATAGTTCAATTGTTTTATAATTGTATTAAAACTAAACTTTAGTTTGTAAAAATGATTAAAATGGTTTTTCTAGTAGATATACGAAAGTAGTATATATACTTTTCATGTTGACATTTTAAAAATGTTAAAATTCAAAGTTTGGTTTGAAAATATTTACGTTATCTCTTTTAGTAAGTATATAATGTGTATATACTTATTTAAGTTGACACATGATAGTAGTGTCAAAATTTATGTTGGTTTATTTATTTTCTAATTGTATTTAGAAAATATTTGAGTTAAATTTGAAGACTTTCAAGTTAATAAGTGATAAAATGATGTAGTGATCTTCATTTGTTTAGCAAGAAATGGGTTCTTAATATTTATAAATTCGACTAGTGAATTACTTGACATAGATGTGTCTATCCGAACACATTTGACGATAATCTTGTCGTAACATTTATTATGTATATCACCTTATTAGTCACTTGTTTCATTGTATAAAACATTTACATTTGTTTTTACTTGTCGATATAAGTATGTCTACATCTAAGTGGTAAGTTGTGAATATGTGGGAATGAGTTTTAGTTTTATCTTGGTTTCAGTATATATATTTCGAGTCTTAAATTTGTTGTCCCGTTGAATGCTCAAACAACCATCTTTCTTTGCCCAAGTGGGTGTCGTCGATGGATTAGTCTCAAAAATGGACTTGACCCATAAGGACTTCTATTAGTCTCTTATGCATGACGGGTCATGGCCCAAAGGATGTTTAAATAAAGTTGGTATGAATTTGATGATTATTTCGATGATATAGCCTTTTTGTTGCTACTTTCGACGGGGAACTTCTTGCGCCAAGACAAAATTTAGTATACGACTAGACACGAGGAGGTGATCGTGATTTTCTCGGTTCGACACTAAGGTGCCTACTACAATCATCTCGAGTCTCATGACTGTTTGTGATCCTTCGCCATTGCTACCGTATAAGAGTACTTGGAGACAACATGCTAACTTAATATGTTAGAACAAGGAACTGTAAACCGTACACTAGTTGAGTACTACTCAACTCGGTCTTGTCTCGACAATCTATTGTACTTAACCGGATTATGACAACTTACAGGTTGGTCACTTTTATTTAGTAATAGGTACACTCGACTTGGGCTCTTATACTCGAAAGACATAACGCTTTTACACAAGATTTATGGTCGAAATTCGAGACACCGGTACTCTAATGATGAAATCGTTTTCTCGAGTTATAACAAGGCGTAACTTGGTGTGGGTTTTCCTTTGCATACCACACTAGTTGACACGTTGGACAATACGGTGGTAGACTGGAAAGGGTTACTAACATCGAAGTGGACTCCTAATCGAGCTAGGCAACAACCTGACACCTCAAACCAAATTTGATATCATGACTCTAATGTGAGACTTACTCCCTTCAATATACAAAACGTATTACACTAGTCGTGGGTCCTGGTACTCGACAGGAATGGATATCACCCAAACAAATTAACAAGGATTAATCTTTACATGATTATATTAAGTTTCGAAGTGATACTTTCATTTATCATAACGCAAGATCTTGACAACGGTTTAGGAGGTGTCTCGTATAACACTTTTTCATTATAAAATCGGCAATAGTAGATTGGACAACAACAAGTTTGATTCTATTTTAATGTGACTCGAAATTTTATAAATCTTAACTTCTAATTTTCTTGCTTTTCATTTCCTTTGACAGAATAGTAATAACAAACCCAAGACAAGATAAATCCAACATGACTAACAAAATTTCCAGGTTTCGTATTAACTGTTATTAACAAATCTTTTTATGAAACTTGACTTCTCCGTTTTTCTTGTTTCACCTTTCGACAGAAAATTCAAACACCCAATAATATATAATTTTCGACACAAAGTAATTAGAAGAATCAAACCGGTAAAGCTTTATGATATCATTTGGTACAAGTTTTTAACTTAACAATATAACAACAACAAAAGAATATTACAACAAAGAAAACTCATAACCTCAACTTGAAGACGCGGCGTGAGTACGAGAATGAACACTTGGTTTCGGACCAAAAGAGACTTGAATTAGCTTCTCCACACCTCCAATTTCAAAACCCCAAATCAATTTTGAAAACCCTAACTTGTGTAAACCCTAGTTTTGGTAAAACTTGAAGAAAAGCGAGTTTGGGGTCTTTGAACCGACTAGAGATATAGGAGTGGATTGAGGATGTGTTTGGTTCACTCTCTTCTCTTGGGTCTTTGGATTGAAGCCAAATTTAGTTAACTTCCAAATCCTAGCATATCTTGGATTTTCCCCAAGGTAGATTGAAGTGAAGATATCTTGGCTTATTTCGAATTACAACTGGCGCATCAAAGGGGAGATTTGGAGAGACTCAAAACTTACTTGGTTTTGGTAATAAGGAGGAAGATATGGTGGGATTACATGTTGGGTTTTCCCTTTTGAGAAGATTCGATCTAGGTGATGCATAGGGGTAGAGGTAGAGGGAGATTGAAGGTGAAGATCTTGCAAATTTCATTTCTCTGCTTTTTCTTTTGTTTTTGTCGTGAGTGGGAAGACCAAAGACAAAAGGGTGTAAATCTTAAGTTTTATAAAAGGTTTTCATTTTTATCCAATGTATATGTATTTTACTTGTAGTATAATTTGTGAAAATGTAAGTGTATACATTACACTTAGGTATTTAATTGTATTTGAATCTTATAAAAGTTATTGTTTAAGTGATAGTGTGTTAAATATCTTGCGTCCTGCGATATTAAATTGTGACTAAGGCATCATTGTTTGATAACCTTTATAACGTAGTATCTTATTGCTACGAGTGCGAAATATTTTATCTTGGTAATATTTTATATCACGAACATTTGTCATTTGTTTTATCAAGTCCTTATCATAGTGTCGGTTCGCGTGCAGTGTCGGTCACTGTGGTAAACGAGATAACCTCTCGTCTTTCATAATTAAATCGTAAGACAAAATGAAATATTCATAAAATGATATGAATGCAAAAGTGATGCAATAGTCTACAGTATGCGAGTTAACTACTCAAATGGTCAGGTAAAGCTTATGCATGCTTAATGACTTATGCTTCGTAATAATAAATTACTAATTATCAGTTAAATTTTGGTGAAAATTTACCGTGTGTCACAGTTTTGTACACACGAATTAACCGCGAATCAAAGCGATTGCTAGATCTAACACAAGCCTTTGTTTAATGAAAAACAAAACCAAAACACCCTCTTTGAGGGGGGTTCGGCCGAATATAAGCAAGAGAGGAGAGGGAAAGATATAGGGTTAATTCAATGCACAAAGTTATGAAAAACATTAACCCTAGCCTTTGTATATATAGTGAATGAATAGCTTGTAAGAAAAGTTAGGGTTTGGGCTTGAAACCCCCGGGCGGCCACTATAGAGGATAAAAGGGGAACCCGAATGTTTTTCATTATTAAATATTCACCATATATTCTCTTCTTTTACATTTAACGGTCGTTAGTTATTTCCGTTAAATACTTAACGATCGTTAGACGGGCTTTATGTGTATTAATTAATCGTAATCATTAACATTAATTATTAACTTTAATTCTCATTCGCTAATGTGTGCAATCCCGTGGTCACGAGTTCGAATCCGGACATTCACGGTTTTATAAATATATACATTTCCAACATAAATAGTCATAAGAGATGGAGTGAAAGATTTTAAGCTTGTGCACTAACTTTGAATTACACACACAAGCAATCTTTCACTCCTCCAAATACAACTATATCCCTGAGATAACTCAGTGGTTCCTGTGTAGTTGTGCTTAGACTTAGCCTAAGCTTCGTGAGGAGTTATACCATACTTGTCATTTCAATCCCAAGTACTATTCCGCAAGTACTTGGGTAATGTATTCTTTTTGATTCGTTTTAATAAAGAATATAAACGTTGAAAATTACTCAGTGTGTTTATCTTGTTGAAACTTATCTTTATATGCATTACTTCAGTCATGATTCACAATTAGTAGTCTTTAACTGTTTTAAGCTATTTGTGAAACGGGAACAACAACGTTTACATTGTACCCATTCATTATGTATATATACTTAGAACATACAGATTGTAAAGATAGATGACAGATTCAATATTAAAGCTTTTTACAAATTTATTGTTCTTATTTACTAGGTATATCTTGACCACGTTATAGACCATAGATCCATCGTTTAAGGCCAACATACTTAGCTGACTGCTTGTACTACTACAGATAAAACTCCTGGAGGACAAGAAATATATATGCGAACATAAATAAGATTGCTTATCATACTTAATATCCTTTATTAGGGGCCTCTAAGTAGTTTTACATGGTGTTCATGATGGTTTCAGAATGGTAAACAAATTGAACAAGAAGGGGCTTTGACCGCTCTAGCATCAGTTGCTAATTTAATCACAAGTCAGTCAACATATTGTAATGCTAACTATCATTAGGTATAATGTTGTTATGTAGCTCATATGACTATACCAGTATTAGGTGCATCGGTAGGAACACTTCCGAAAGTACAATGATGCAGTTATGCCCTACTTGAAATCAATATCAGTTAACGCGAATGACAAAGCTAACCGTATGCTTTGAACTAAGGCCATGGTATGCATTAGTCTGTTGGGAAGAAAATTTTCATTGCCAAGCAACCATGGGGCAAAATGTTCTTTGTATGCGCTTGCAGGTTATGCACATATCCAAGTTTTCGCAATATCTACTTGATACGCTTATAAATGTGATTGTGTATGTACATGTAAACCACTATTTGTTGTTTTTGGGGACAAACAGAAGTTGGTAATGCTATCTTTCTCTTTGTCTTTCAATATAATGGAAGTTAGTAGTTATTGAGTTTCTTGAAAATGGTTGGCTCCTTCAATCAAATAGATGGTTGGGGTCTATTTTCGATGTCATGGAGATTTGATCATGTTTCGAAGCTAGCTAGTTGTGTAGTTTATTCAATTCTATGTGGTATCGTGTTGGTCATTTTGTTCGTGAAAAGGTGCCCACAAAACGAGTTATCGTGTGGCCACCTTCCTAAGCCATTGGCTAGTCTAATTCGAATCTTCATCCAACTCGAGCTGGATAGTTACTATGTTAATAATCTATAAGATTTAACATGAACTTTTCCGACAAAATTTGTAGATACAGTTGATATTAACTTAGCACGTACACATGTCGTGGATACTTTTCTAGTCACAACATAAACGACAATGAAGTATTATGTTAAGGGACCATAGAATTCTATAGTAACATAGATGTGAAGTGGGGTTGGTTTGGTTGGGTACATCGTTGTCAATAATCTGACAGGTTGGCCACCCAAAGATTTGGTTTATTTCTTCACGTTCCAAATTAACATATATGGACGGACTCTTTATGCTATAAATGAATTATATTGTTAGTGACAACGTTTCAGGTCCGATGGACCTGACTTGCGTATTGGTGCACCCCGCTTTTAGGTCCTTCAAAACTCATTTATTCTTGAATTCGGGTTAGTTGGGTTCGAGTCAATTTAGGTCGGGTACATTCAGGTTCAGGTCAACCAAAATACGAGTAAAATGTAACAGAATTGCCTATTTGTACTCGTTTAAATAGATAGTTTGCAATTTTAATATTAAAAAAAATAAAATAAAAAATTATTTGGGTCGACCCGAACACGAGTTAGCCAAACATTTTTAACCCGATATTCGATTTAGTATTTGGGGTTACTCGGGTTGACCTGAATAACCCGAATAAAATTATTGACCCGAGTAACCCGACTCGAATAGGCATAATCGGGTTCGTGTCCGGATCCGGTTCGGGTCAGATTTTTTGACACCCCTACCCACACATATGCCGCGCACTTAATGTCTAGATCAAACGTAGCTCGGCACGTCATGCCAAGATAACGCCAAATACAGTAATAAAGGCATTTGGTCGCTCGGTCTACTTCATTTATTTCACTTTCATTTTAACTCATTCATTACCATATTTGTATCACACTAATTTATAACAACGGCGGAGCTTCAATTTTTATTTTGGGAAGGCCAAATGTACATAAATTCATTTTGAGAGGGTCAAAGTAGTAAAATGCTATATAAAATCTAAAAAACTGAACGAAAATAGTTATTTTTTGTGCATGATATTTCAGAGTGTGGGAGGGCTCCTTGGTCCACACAAAGCTCCGCCTTTGAATTTATTCTCTTACCGGAGTTTGATCTTGGAGTAAACACACAAGCCGAGGCTACTTTGTGCTACTTGTCTTACTCCAGTTTAGAGCATAGAATTTGACTCGACGTCACATGAATGTCCGAATACTACAGGAATTAGTGTGAAGGCAGTTCGTTGCTTCTAGAGTTAGCAAGACAACAAATTGGTCTTAAAGTTCAATGTGATATCGATTACACATATAAAGAAGGATGACTGATTGCACCAAGTAACTTTTCAAATCGTTGTCATGATTTTAAGGTTGACACCGGTTTGAAAATGAAGGCTCTTGGATTGATTATTTTATGGTATTTATCTTTGTGCTTTAAGCAAGTTTGTTGACCCCCTTAACAAATCACAAGATCATTATCGTCATCAAATCTTTTCTATATATACTCTTGCTTTTATATTATGTGTGCATTAGGTATTGATGAATGTACACTACACTTATATTTTCAAAAATAAAACCTTGATGGGTGGGTTGGATTCGTGGATTTGAGTTTTAAAGGACATCAATGACCTTAATAACCTCATTGGTCACTTTTTCATTAGGAACATGCCATATTGCCATTAAGATTTGAGACCCATTTTGATCTTGACATTTTGGTCCCGCAGTCTATTATCCTTAATCATGGATTCACTCCAATGATGCAACTTTTTTGTTTTAGGAAAGTTTCTTGTCCACAAGTCATTTTACTTTTCTGGCATTAAATATATACGTTCACTATACATTGATTTTGTGTATCTATATGGTTGAAGAAGATGAATTTGGACATAAAGTTTTTCAAATCCACTTGCTAAAAATGTATCATGGATTTGGGGTATCTTTGGTATTCAAAAGCATTTTGCATTTCCCCATATATCTTCTAAATGATCATCCCGTACATATTATTCCACATTATGAGTTTGAGAGTTTCCTAATGTTAGGTTTAAATACATATGGTAATCAATTGAAATACGTAGCAAATTGTAAACGAATCTCTATGAGATTGAAAAGACTAGGAAATCGTTAAAAAAGAATCCTAAGCAATGTTTTAAATCCGGTTGACCCGGTCATTTTACCGGTTCCACCATTTCGACCACCTGGAATATATTAAGACTTTGCAGTTTAAGCGTGTAACTTTTTGCTAAACTCACCTGGTATATATAAGTTGCAAGTATATATAATCAACTTGCTTTATTTGTAAAAAAAACAAAATCCAGCCGGGTCTCGAGGACCGAGTTGACCTGGGTCGCTTCAAACCCGACGGGTCTAATTGGGTTTCGAAAATAAAAAAAAAAACCGGTTTAATTTGACCCCTTTTTTTTACCGGAACCGGTTGAACCGACCGATTCGAACCGATTTTCAAAACACTGATCCTAAGTATATATTAAGACTTTGCAGTTTAAGCGTGTAACTTTTTGCTAAACTCACATGGGTAGGGATTAAAAAGAATACATACAATAAAAATGATAAAAAAAAAACTATAACCGCACATTTGAGATGCATCGACTTAAATTAGATGCATTTTTTTTTATTTAAATGCATTCCAGTTAGTTTCGAAAGTGATTTTGAAGTTAAAATGATGCAAAGTAGTACTAGCAATACATTTGACACGAATGAGATGAAAAATACATAATATTCACTTAACTTATGAAATGCATATAATATTTGTATATACATTTAGTTTTTTGCAATAAAATATATTATATTGCATCTAAAATATTACGGATGCATCTAATTCAAGTCGATATTTCTCTAATGTGTGGTTATAGTTATGTCTCATCATTTTTGTTTTAAGATTTCTTCTCATTTGATTCTAAGTCAAACTCACATTAGAGGAAGTGTAAAGTCTCTCTTCTTCTTAGAGCACTGGGTACCATGTGGTGCCATCGTGTGTTGTCGTGTATAAAGTGTTGTCACGTCAACACATTTTTCTATAACACCAAAATCCACCACACCACACAAAACACCCCTCCTTTCTATCATACCAGAATTTGGTGCCATGATGCACCCTTAGACCACACAATTTTTTTTTAGTTTTTTTATTTTTTTTATTCAAATAGAACAACACACTGAACTAAAATTAAATTTTCATTAATAAAAAAAATACATTAAAAAAAGTACATAAAATAACAAAAAAAAATAAAAATAAAACAAGACATACAATAAAAGTACATAAACTAAACAAGCATCGGGGAAAACAATGGGCCCGGATTCGGTCTTTAAGCTTGTCATTCATAGCCACGTCTGCCATATTCATCTTTACGGGTGTCCATTTCAAGCATCTTCAAGTCTTCGTTCCTTTTTTGAGCTTTGAAAACTTCAACTCTCGCCAAAAGTCTCGCATTCCATTTGTTCCTTCTTCTCCTCATGGTCTAAAGCTAATTGTTATTGCATCAGTTCCTGAAACTTGTCTTGTGAACTGGAAGTGGCGGATGAGTTTGTAGATCGTTGACTTTTAGACTTTCGTTCTTTTCCGGGAAGACGCGGCAAATCATCATCTCCAAAAAGCTCGGGTGATTCTTCAGTTGGCCGTCCTCGGTGAGGATTTTTCATTTGTATTTGTCTCTCAAAAAACCCAAGTGCTTTTGTGAGAAAAATCTTTATTCTCTTTGTCTTTATACAAAAATTGAACCCGGGTCAACAAATCTTCATCATTATCTCCGCTAAGAGACTTAGTTTGGTCGACAAACGAGTTAAACTTTCCGACTTCTCCGTTCATCGGACTCCATTTTCCTTCAACATGTTCTTGTTACGCTTTTTCAAACCTATTGGTACAATTGATGATCAAAGTCTCTCTTATATTTTAATGATGACAAATATATATTCGCAAACACATAAGATCACGAACGATAGCCAAAAACCAAAACGCATCCCACCAGACCTGGCGCAAGAACTTAATCCACTCTTGTGTATTATGTCGAGGGTATTCTTCTCTATACCCTTTTCTTCAAGAATCAAGTATATAGGCTAGGTTAGGTTCAAACAAACAAACTTTTATAATCATTTTTACGGGCGTATAAAGTCTTGTACCATGGTGGTCAAGCCTAGATCGAGGGAAGGTCTAGTTGGGGTTTGATACTTTCATGGGGAAGTTCTTTATGGTCTTCGTGGTTAAGTAAAATCACAAGATTTTTGTAGGTGATTTTCGAGTGCGGAATACCGTTGGGAGTAACTCTTCTTAGTGAGCGTTGATCTTTGTGCATATCGGTGGAGTAAAGTTGTAGCAGTTTGTAATCTACCATAAGGATTATACTTAGTGAATATTATAGGTGTTAGTACAAAAAGTATGACGGGTTGTAATAGGTGTGAGTGTAGCTTGTCGGACTGGGCCAACAAGCTACTAATGGGCTGCTCTTGTACTAATCCAAGTAGTTTGATTGGTTTCCTTGCACAAGAAGAGTAAACCGTTAGCCTTACCGTGGGGACGGACCCCACGATTAGACTCCGGCATGAGAGTAAGTACACAACCTTGTAAGAGAAAGTAAGAGTGTGTGTGTAATTATGAGAGAGAAAGTTGTACCTTATATGGGGATTAGAGCCCCTTTTATAGGCGAGGCTTACCGCTAGGGTTTCCTAGATACTCGCATATAATGGTTAGTCGCCGGAGCCGGACCCTTGTCGGACAAGGTTCCGTGTCAATCGTGGATGCGGACACATGATACCTTCAGCGGCTGATGGCTCAGCCTGCCATGTATCTTGCGTGCTTCTTTAGGTCTGGACTATAGCCAATTTCGGCATTGGGCTTACTGTTGGTCCAGATTTTGTAGTTATTTTATCGTTATTGGGCCTGGGCCCAACATGTGTATAGTGTGTATTGGGCCTAGTGGGCCCGTTATACGTACTATACGTCATCATGTCCCCCCAGTCTAGTGTGTGCACAACGTGCAGGTACTGTCGCGTGCGATGGATGTTACTAGACTTGAGTTGATTGAGCACTTTTCCTTTCCGTGCCTTTTTTGAAATGTCTTTCTGGTGCTTCCTTCTTTTTAGGGATTTCCACGTCATCCAGTCCCCTAGTCTGGCATATTTATTGCATGCGGATATTGTCACGTGCGGTAGGTATTTGCTAGACTTTAAGTTTGACGGAGACGTTTCCTTTTCTCACTTTTTTTACGCGTCTTTCTGACACCTCCCTTTCTTTGGGAAATGTTTCGTGCGACGGGGGCGCTTATCGACTCTTCGTTTTCTGTTTTGATTTGACCTAATGTCTCACGCACTCTTTTTTACTCTTGATCTTGATCGTTTATTTTGGCTTTCTTTGACACGCGTCATCATCAAAATTTAGGTGTCCCCTTAGTATAAATATTACCCTCATTTTTCTTCCTCTGTTTTACTTTCACCATCGCCGTCTTGTTGTATCTTTTTGAGAAGAGAGTTCCTTCATCCGTCCATCCTTTATCCGTTTGCTATGAGTTTGATTGATGACATAAAGTGTGGTACTCCTCCAGAGACATTTGGTTCCTTCCTTAGGAATTATCATATCCTTTGGAGGTTCATCCGGAGCTTCCTTCTCGTAAGTGTATGATGCATGAGTGTCCTTCTAAGAAAATTGGTTTATATACCCACTTTTTTTACCTTGCAAAATTTTCGTCTGCCTCTGTCTGTTTTTCTTGTTGATTTAATTAGGCATTATCGCATTAACATTTCCCAGCTTTCGGTTCTGGGTGCGTGCAGGATTTCTCATTTTGAGATCTTGTGTCGTGCTCATGGCATCACACCAACTGTTAGTTTGTTTCGTTGCTTTTATGTTAATTCGAAGTCCAAAGGGTGGTTTTCTTTCAGTAAACGCGATAGTGTTCCAGTGGTTTACACTAAGACTCTTGATTCTGTGAAGAGTTGGAACAATCGCTTTTTCTGGGTTGATGACTTTGCTTGTCCTGTTTTATTTCCCTGACACTCTAATAAGAATATTCTTAAAGACCCTGTTCCTCATCCTGATAAGTATAATGCTGATCAATTTGATGTTCTTGCTGCCAACCCTTATCCCTTTCGGGTATTCCATGAACCCTTTCTTTGCTGGGTTGGCCTGAGCCGCTATTATGCTTTGGGTGAGGATGTGTACCCTGAGTTTCTTCATGATGACCAAACGGGTGAGTTTTGTTTTGTTTTTGTTTTTGTTTTGTTTATATATATATATATATATATATATATATATATATATATATATATATATATATATATATATATATATATATCCGTATTCGATATGTCCTCTTTCTTGTGCGGTGATGAGTTGGCGAGTAAATTCGGTCTCCGGAACCTTTGAAGGTTGCGATGACTACGCGTCTTCGTCAGGAGGGGGAGCCTAGCATTATGGAGATTGATGTTCGCCGTATAGTGCCGCTTATCCCCATTGCTCCTCCCCGTTCTGAGGATGAGCTGGAGGCTGAAGTTAATATCCTTTTTGAGCCAGAAGGTGCTGGTGTTAATATTGAGGGTGGATCAGCTCTTGAGGCTACGGATTCTGGTGCTGACCCTGCTACCTCTGGTCCTTCGTTAAAAAGAAAGGAGGGTTCTTTTCTGAGTGTCCTGGGATCTTTTAGTCATACTAAGAGGTTTCGTCCTGACTTTTTATCAGGTCCGTCTACCAGTAGCGCTCCCGCTGGTGGCTTTCAGGCTTTATTGGCTAGTAGTGTCTTGGAGGCTGAGTTCGGTTATACGCCCCCCCCCCACACTGGGCCTTTCATTACCTCTTCTATCTCAACTACTCCTGAGCGCGAGGTTGAGTTTTCTGTCGGCTCCTCCATCGGGCGTGAGCCCTTCATTGGTCCTTCTCAAAGGTTGGTTATATCCTCTGATTCTTCTTTTGATTCTAGTACCTCTGCTGTTGGGGCTGAGGTTGCCTCTTGTACCAAGTCCAAAAATATTCTGGGTGTCGTTGCTACCATCTTTGCTGCAACTGTCTCAGCTGCTGTTCTAGTATTGAAGAATGTTTCTTCTTTCTTCAGTTCTCCCTCCGACGGAGGGGCCGATCAGAATGTTGAAGATCTTGCTGGTCCTTTCGCTAGTCAGCCTTTGGCTAGTGGTGCTCGGATTGCTATTGGGTTTGATCCTCTGCGGTCACAGGAGCGTTATCTTTCGGATTGGAAAGTGTCCAATGGATCTCTTCTTGACAATCCCTCAGACTGCGGCGAAGCTGTTGATGGGGTTGCCCCTCCTAGGCTTTTTTCTTCACTTCACGAGATGAGCCATGATCAATTGCTTTCAGGTTTTGACGTCCTGTCAGCTTGTCACTTGTGCTTTGTGTGGAAAACTAGAAGGGGGGTTTGAATAGTTTTACCAATTAAAACTATGTTTTAATTTATTTAGATCAACTTATGTCAATCTATTTGGATGTGTATGTTGGACATTGATAGATAGATATGTAAATGTGTAATAGAAAGATAAAGAGTAAGAAACACATAACCACGACACGAGTGTTTATAGTGGTTCGGCTACAAGGAAACCTTCCTTGCCCTACTCCACTCCCCGAGTCACCTACTCGAGAGTTCGTAATCACTACACGACACCAACTCCTTATGGCGGAGAAGCCTTCACAATGTCGCCTACTCTTTTTCCGGTACTAGGCAAGACACCGGGTTCTTCCACAAGCTAGAACCACACCTATCACAACGTCGCCTACCCTTTATCCAGTACTAGGCTAGATACCGAGTTCCATTACAATGGAGGAACTACTACCCAACACTACACAACGCCTAACCTAGAGGAGACCCACTCCTTATTACAACATCATCAAGGATATCAATATCCTTGGATTCAACCTATCTCTATTTGTACATTGATGCACCTCATCAATTATACACCCTTGGCATCTTTCACTAATGCCACTTGACTTGACTTCTAGGCACCCTTCACTAATGCCTTTGACACGGACGTTTGGCACCTTTCACTAATGCCTTCGTCTTGACTCTTTGGCATCCTTCACTAATGCCTTTGACACAGACGTTTAAGCACCTTTCACTAATGCTTTCGTCTTGACTCTTTCGGCATCCTTCACTAATGCCTTTGACACA
Organism: Chrysanthemum lavandulifolium; assembly: GCA_022545495.1. NCBI lineage: Eukaryota > Viridiplantae > Streptophyta > Magnoliopsida > Asterales > Asteraceae > Chrysanthemum > Chrysanthemum lavandulifolium. The sequence goes on from CM040242.1 coordinate 215,079,609, forward strand.
ACACTTCTATGGAGGAAGAAAGAACTATCAACAAGAGAACTTCAGTAGTCTTGATGATGACGAAGTATGGCAACTCATGGACTTGAGCTTGCTCAACTTCAAGAGGTGGTGATATAGCCTTTAAGAGGAACCTAGAGAATCACACAAAAACAAAACACAAACTACATAGAGGGATCCTTAGGATCTGAGGTTAGAATGTTTACAATACTAGGAGAAAGTATGTATGGGAGTGGCAACCCAAAATGAAGAAATGACTCACTATTTATAGAGGAAAATTAGCTACTGTTCCACGGATCCCTCACTTGAGGGATCCGTCCAGTGTATTCCTGGGGATCCATGGGACGCTCCTCTTTGCCAATGGGTTTTGGTTCATGGGTCATGGGTCCTAGAGTTTGGACCATGGGTATCCAAGTAGATACAATGTATCTACAAGATGCAATGCATCTAGTCCATGGGTCATGGGTTAAAACCATGGGTCATGGATAATACCCATTTATGACTCATGCATGATGTCATGCAATGGGTTATGGGTTATGCTCCATGGGTATGGGTCATGGACTTTAGGTTTTACCCAAACACATTCAATGTGTTTAGTCAATGGGTCAAATACTTAAACTTCTACCCATTACAATACATACTAATTATGTAAATATCTACCCAATATGTAAACATTAGTTGTTGTACATATGTATTACTAAATCATAAAATCACTACTACTTGTTTAGTGTTTTACGTGAAAACGTAAATGTGTTAGTAAACTATTGGCTCAAACCATTAACGTATTTTATTTGTTTCGTTAAAATGATTTTACGTTTGTTATCGGCAAAACATTAGAAGATCGTAAAATATAAATAAACGTTTTTACGGCTTATTTGTATTAACACTTTGGTTATGAGGTGCGGATGCGTGCGGAGCACTATTTGCAAAAGAAGGAGAGGTTATCTACCAGGTGTGGCCTCCAAGTTGACATGATTCATAGGCTGGAGTCCCAATTAGCACGGGCTGAATCTGAAATTTCTGAGATGCTATCTCTTCGTGGCCAGGTATCATCTTTGGGAGCAGCTGGTAAAGAAAATGAGGTATTGCGTGCCAGGATTAAAGAGCTTGAGTCTTCCGTTTCTTCCAAAGATATCGAGCTTGAGCAGTTACGGTGTGCGAACTCTTCTCTTGCATCCCGCAACGCTGAACTTGTTAAACAGTTTTTTTTTCTCTTTTCTTCTTTCTTCCACTCTCTCCCCTTTTTTTTATTACCTACAACGTTTTTTATTTTCAGGTACAAGTTTTGGAGGGTGAATGTTCGGACCTCCGCCCCCGTGCTTTGGAAATTCTTTGTTTAAGGGAGTTCTTTATGAAGGTTGTCCTTTATTTGGAGGAGAGGCTCCACCCGTGTTTGCTTGCTGCTATGTCGGTTCGCCGTTGGTTGTTGTCCGAAGGTTTTAAGCTTGTCGTGTCCAGGTGCTGGCATTCGCAAGATTACCTTGATGCTTTGAGTGCGGCCATTAGTTGTGCTATTGACAAGGGGATGCAAGATGGGCTTGTCGCCGGGCACTATCATGGTGTGGCCGTTACATCTCTTTCTCGTGTTGAGGCTTTTAACCCTTCTGCCGAGGATGACTATGAGAACGCTCTTCAAGTGCTCCGTGGTATCCAATTCCCCTTGCTGTCCTCATTGGAGGCTTTTAAGGATTCTGCTGTTGAAGATGTTATGCATTTACTTCGTCCTGGGGTGTCCTCTGCTGACTCGTCCGCTATTAACCCTCAGTTTTATTTAGAGCAGCTGATGGTTCCTGTTGATCATTTTGGGGGTTCTACGGTGAGTGAGTCTCCTCTTTCCGCTTTGATCAAAGATTGCTTAGATAGAGCGGGAAAGGCACGGGAAGGTTCTCTACATGATTGGTTAGCTCTTGCAGATACTTGGTATTCCTGGGTTAGCCCTTTATCTGTGGAAACTTTGGTGGATTCAGCTCGTGTGTCTAGTTCCGGAACATCGAACGTACTTGAGCATGGTGGTGATGCAAACGGCGTTGGTGCGGATGCCTGTGGGCAGTCTGGGACGGACCCGCTTACAGACCCTTCTGACCAAGTGTAGTTTGTTGTTATGATACTTTTTGTGTTTCCTATTTTTTGGCCTGCCGAAGCGCGGCACTTTTGTTTCTGTAGACTGTCTATCGTATGCATATTTTGTTGTTTCGAAACATTTTAATGTTTGCTATTTTTAATCTTCACATTGATGTGCCTATTATAATAGTCTTTTCTGAATACTTGTGGGTTATTCGCCCGATACTGGACTTGCAACATCTCATACGTATCTTGAGTTAATTTGGAGGTTACTCAGCCTTTTGTTATTCGGAATAACATTGTATGGGTCTTGCCCAAATGTATGCGCGTCTTACTTACATATGTTAATATTTCTTTTTAAAGTAAATGATCAGGAAATTTTAAAGTAAAAGTTGGTGAAGGTAGCTAAGCTTCACCTTTTTTCATTCAACATAAAAATATTACAATATAGAAAGATAGATTGTGACATTGACCCTCCTTCGCGGAGTCCGCGAGGGACGGGTTGCTTACACTTGATGTATATAACATCTTTTAAGATTTCAAACGTTCCATGTCCGTGGAATTGGATTTCTCGCACGATCCTTCAGCTTGTACGCGCCTTTTCCTAATGCTTCCGTGACCTTGTAGGGTCCTTCCCATTTGGGTCCTAATTTTCCTCCTTCTTCGGCGTGGCTTGCGTCATTGTTGCGGTATACCAAGTCTCCTGGCTTGAAACTTGTATCGCGAACTCTTGAGTTATAATATTTCTCCATTTTGCCTTACTTTTTGCTTCACGTATTGCCGCTTGTTCCCTTCTTTCTTCAAGGAGATCCAAGTTCATTTCCAACGCTTTATCGTTTTCTTCTATGTTAGCCTCCGCTGTCCTCCATGTAGGCATTCCTATCTCAGCCGGGATGACAGCTTCTGTTCCATATGTTAATGTGAATGGAGTGTCTCCGTTGCTGGATTTAATCATTGTGCGTTGTGCCCATAGGACATGCGACATCTCATCCAGCCAATTCTTGCTTCTTTCTTCCAATCGGGCCTTTATTCCTCCCCCTAGGCTCCTGTTTGCTCTTTCTACCTGTCCATTTGCTTGTGGATGTTTAACTGAAGCAAAGTGTTGCCTATATTCATTTTTTCACACCATTCTTTGAATGGGTTGTCTCGGAATTGCTTTCCGTTGTCGGATATTATTTCTCCGGGGAGTCCGAATCTACTTACAATGTTTTCCCATACAAATTTTTTGATCTGGTTTCCTATGATGGTGGCGACCGGCTTTGCTTCTATCCATTTTTTGTAGTCTATTGCTACTGTGAGGAATCTGACTTTCCCAGGTCCTTCCGGTAGAGGTCCTACGATGTCAATTCCCCATTTGTAGAATGGCCATGGGGAAGTGATAGGTGTTAGCTTTTCTTGCGGGTGCTTCGGGACTGGCCTATGTACCTAACAGTTTTTGCATGCTTGGATTAACTTCCGGGCATCTTCATGCATGGTGGGCCAGTAGTATCCGGGTACGCAGGGCTCTGGCTACTACGGACCTTGTTCCAGCATGCATGCTACAAGACCCTTCATGAATTTACCTTAGCACATAATTAGCTTGAAGGGTTCCTACACACCGTAGCCATGGTCCGAGAAAAGACTTCTTGTAAAGTGTCCCGTAGATTACTGCAAATCTTTGTGATTTTCTTTTAATTTCCCGTGCTTTCTTTTCCTCAGATGGGAGTATTTCTTTTGCCAGGTATTCATATATCGGGGTCATCCATGTGTACCCTTCTTCTTCCTTGATTGCTACGAGCGGTGTCTCCTCTATTGACTTTTGGCTGAGTTATTCTACCAATACTTGCTTCTTCAGGTGCGTGAAGCTGGTATAAGCAATTTTGCTCAGGGGGTGTGTCTTTTTGTTTTCACTTTTGGGTACTTGCTTGATTGAGAACATCCGGAAGTTTTTCAGGAGTTCCTTTACCTTATCTAGGTATTGGATCATCCCTGATTCTTTTGCGATGTATGTTCCATTGACTTGGTTTGCTACCAGTTTTGAGTCTACGTTTGCTTGCAAATTATTGACTCCCGTTTATTCTGCTATCCATAACCCAGCTATTAAGGCTTCATATTCAGCTTCATTGTTTGTTGTTTTGAAACCGAACCTTAAAGCATAAGTGAACTCCATCCCTTGAGGGTCTGTCAGTATTAGACCCGATCCACAGCCGTCTATGCAAGATGAGCCATCTGTGAATAGGATCCATGGTTGTGGAAGTTCCTCTTCTTCCATTGGCTCATCTTCTTCATCGTCCTTTGGGTGTTCTACTATGAAATCTGCTAAAATTTGTCCTTTGATGAATGTTCTTGGCCTGTATTGTATATCATACTCCCCCAACTCAATGCTCCATTTTTGTAATCTGCCTGCAACTTCTGGTTTTGATAGTATTTGTTTTATTGGCTGGTCCGTGATGACTACTACTGTATGTGCTTGAAAATATCTCTTCAGGCGTTTCGTAGCGTGTACCAAAGATAATACCAGCTTCTCCATTGGTGTGTATTTTATTTCCGGTCCTCGCAGGGCTCGACTCACAAAGTATATCGGTGTTTGCTTTCCTTCCCTTTCTGTCTTCAAGACTGCACTGACTACTTCTTTAGCTGCTGCAAGGTATATTATGAGTTCCTCTTTTTCCTGAGGTGCGGTGAGGGTGGGGAGGTTTGCTATTATTTTCTTCATCTGCTTAAAAGCTTCCTCCGCCTCTTTTGTCCACTGAAAGAAGGGTGGTGACTTTTCGGCAGATTTAGCCAAGAATCTATTTAAACTTGCTAGCTTCCCATTTAGTCTTTGAACGTCCTTGAGGCATTTCGGAGATGGGAGGTTTAGTACGGCTTCCGCTTTGTCTGGGCATAGGAACATTCCCTCTTCCATTCCGAAAGTGCACTTCTTGGGATATAGCTTCATGTTTATTTCTCTTAATGTTTTGAAGGTTTCCGCTATGTCCCTTAGTATTTCTTCCTCCGGACTGCTTTTGATCACCATTTCATTGACATAGACTTCTAGATTTCTGCCAATTTGCTTGTGGAAAGCTTTATCTACTAGCCGCTGGTATGTCGCTCATGCGTTTTTGAGTCCAAATGGCATTTTGGTGTATAAGAATATTCCTTGACTTGTGATGAAGGCTGTTTTTTCCTCATCTTCCTTTGCCATTTGGATTTGTTGGTAACCTTTGTATGCATCCAGGAAACATTTGAAAGGGTATTCGCAGAGTGATTCAACCTTCCAATCTATTTCTGGTAATGGGTAACCGTCTTTTGGACATGATTTGTTGAGGTCTTTGAAGTCAACGCACATTCTCCAGCTTCCGTCGTGCTTTGTTACCATCACAAGGTTAGCTAACCAACTATGGTAATGTACTTCTTTCATGATTCCCGCATCCACGAGCTTTTCTACCTCTTCTTGGATTGCCTTGTTTCTCTCTGGTGCCTAGCCTCTTTTCTTTTGCCTTATGGGAGTGTACCCTTCACGTATGTTTAAGTTGTGCTCTGCTATGTGTCTTGGGACGCCCGTCATATCCACCGAACACCAGGAGAATATATCTAAGTTCTGCTTCAGCAGGTCACACAGCTTCTTACGTCCTTCGATTGACAAGGTTGATCCAACGGCTATTGTCTACTCTGGATGTTCGGATGTATTTCCACGTGTATTCGTTTTTCTATTTGTTTTTCTGTTGTAGCTTGTGGCGTTGGTTCAGAAACCATAGTGCATTCCAATGAGACCATCCTACTACTGCGAAATGTGAGCACTCCGCCTTCTACCGGGATTTTTATCATTCCATGTGCTATTGAGGGTACGGCCTGCAATTTTCGGACCCCCGACCTTCCTATAATTCCATTATATGGCGACTGAGACCTTACAATCACAAAGTTCATCCATACTGATGCTGAATGTTCATCATCACCGATTTTAGTTAACAATGATATCTGCCCGATCGGCCATATTACTTCTAAGCTAAATCCAATAAGAGGAGTTGTGGCAGGCATCATTTGCCTTCTTATTTCAGGCCGGGGTCTTTCGAAGCAATGCTCGTATAGGATTTCTGACGCGGAACCTCCATCGATGTACATGCGGTGTATGAAGTGCCCACCTATCTCTGCTTCGATGACCATTGGCCCATCATTTCCTTCTTCTTCGTCAAGTGATGGGAAGGAGATATTCTGGTTTAGGGAAAAGCTCTGTGCAATTTTTTGTCATATCACTCGTTGTTGAGATAGCACCATCAGAATTGCGAGAGAATTATCTTTTCCTGACGTTTCTCCTTTTTTGGGCGCTTTAGACTGGTCCTCCCCACTATTTTGTTTGAGTTCCTTTATCACATTTGACAGCTTCCCGGTTCTCAGTAGTTCTTCTATCTGCCTTTTCATGTGCATGCATTCTTCCGTGTTGTGTCCCACCTCTCCATGGAACTCGCAATATTTGTTGGCGTTCCTTTTCTCGACCTGTGTGAGCATTGGTGGAGGAGTTTTAAATTTCGCCTTTTCCAATGCCAATATTTCCTTGGGTGTCTTGGAAAGGAGGGTAAACCTATCTTGCTTCCTTTCCGACCGGAGTTGATTTATGTACCCTCTCTTGAAGCCTTACTTCTGCCCAGATTCATGCAATTTCCATTGTACTTGGGGTAGCGATCTCTTTTTTTCGTGGTTTCTTGCGGCAACTTCCCCTCGGAGGAAAGATGCGGTTACCTTCATCATCTCATCTACCAACTTGGGTATATTATCATGCAACCTTTTAATTAACTCGGGGTTAGTCATCCCATGCATGAAGCTGGAGACTTTCATGACTTCTGGGGCTCCTTTGACATCTCTGCTTTCCACCTTGAACCTTTTCACAAAGTATTATGTGGTTTCTCCTTCTTTCTGTTTGATGTGATGGAGTTCCACAGGGTCCTTTATACACTTCTTTTGCTGAAGGAAATTTGATAGGAAAATTTCTTTCAGCTCATCATAACTATCTACCGATTCTGGTGGGAGATCGTCAAACCACACCCTAGCGGATCCAGTGAGTGTGGAGTTGAACATGGGGCACCATGTTGGCATGGCCCAGCGTTCTACCTTTGCCGCTGCTTGAAAGATATTTAAGTGGTCTTCTGAATCTTCACTTTCATCGTATGTCTTCACATTGGTAGGCATTCGTGTCTTTTTAGGCATGTCAAAATAGCGAATGCGTGGAGCGAACGGGTCAGTCTCCTTGCACACCTATGGCCTAGCTAAGTCTTCGTCCTCGACATTCGACTTTTGCCTTTTTGATCCAGACCCCCAGCGCTCGCCTCCGTTATTTTCGCTTCCAGAGAGTCGATCGGTCTTCCGCGAGTATGTTCAGCTATCTTCATATTCTCCGGAGTAGGGTTTCGTTCTTTGCGAATAAGAGTGTTGGTGAGTGCCTCCGTCCTCTTTTTCAGATCCACGACGACTGGCTCTCCTTTGGCTCCCGGAGCACATGGAGATGCTTTTTTCTCTATTCCCAAGCCTATGGAACGCGCTTTTGCGCAGCCTTCTGAACACCTCCTCTTTTTCAGCGGCTTTCTTTCGCGGTGATCCGGACCGGCTGCGCCTTAGCTCGGAGTTTTCTCTTGTGTTCCGGTGCTTTCGAGATCCGATCTTCTTTCTCAGATCCTTCCTTTGCATCTGTCTCCCAGATTCGGATTGTTGTGATGCTTCGCTGAAATCTAACCGAGTTTTTAGCGTTTCTCTAGCCTTGATTCTCCCTTCCTGTTTCCGAACTTTCTCTATCATAATGGGTAAGATCTGGTCGTAGTACTTGTCCCAGTACTTTTTGACGGTTGCGCTGGATGCGGGCCCATCAGATCCTTCCAGATCTATTGTGTTTTTCTTTCTCGCATTGTTCCGCACCGCAGAAACGGGAGCGGGTGTTGGATCAGAGCGAGCTCTTTTGGTGAGAATTTTTTTTCGGAACGTAGTTGTGTACTGGGTCCCACGGATGGCGCCAACTTGTTAGTACAAAAAGTGTGACGGGTTGTAATGGGTGAGAGTGTAGCTTGTCGGACTGGGCCAACGAGCTACTAATGGGTTGATCTTGTACTAATCCAAGTAGTTTGATTGGTTTCCCTGCACAAGAAGAGTAAACCGTTAGCCTTACCGTGGGGACGGACCCCATGATTAGACTCCGGCGTGAGAGTAAGTACACATCCTTGTCAGAGAAAGTAAGAGTGTGTGTTTAATTATGAGAGGGAAAGTTGTACCTTGTATGGGGATTAGAGCCCCTTTTATAGGCGAGGCTTACCGCTAGGGTTTCCTAGATACTCGCATATAGTGGTTAGTCGCCGGAGCCGGACCCTTGTCGGACAAGGTTCCGTGTCAATCGCGGATGCGGACACAGGATACCTTCAGCGGCTCATGGCTCAGCCTGCCATGTATCTTCCGTGCATCTTTAGGTCTGGACTATAGCCAATTTCGTCATTGGGCTTACTGTTGGTCAAGAGTTTGTAGTTATTTTATCGTTATTGGGCCTGGGCCCAGCATGTGTATAGTGTGTATTGGGCCTAGTGGGCCCGTTATACGTACTATACGTCATCAATAGGTGTCATGGATTCTCAACTGTACGTACGGATTGTATAAACCCCCCATCTTGAACAACTATATATCGTGGTGTCCATCTCTCTCTTCACTCTCTTTATTTTATGATCGTGGTTGTGTTGTGCAAATTCTCTTACTCGTTTGAAGTTGTTAAACTTCAAATGACTCGAAAAGATAATATTCACCCCCTCTACGGTTCTACAAAACCATTAAGCTTGGCTTGCACATTGTATTAGTCGAGAACTTTGTACCAAAATGTGTCAGTGTTTTGGTCGCTACCAACTTGTGAATCCTCGGAAACTTGTATGTAACATTCCACCAAAATTCTCTTCTCAGTTTGGGTCCAAAGCGAACGATCGGTTTTCTTTTCCCATGATTTTTTGGCTTTGGTCTTGCAACATTTTTTTTTTGACGACGGCCCCTCTTCGGATTATTGAGGTTGTGGGGATTGTTGGGTAAATTGGGGTGGTGGGGATTGTTGTTGCGAAAATTGGGGTTGGTATAGTGTTTGTTGTTGGGAAATTTGGATTTAGGATAGTTGTTAAAGTTGAAATTGTTGCCATAAGATGAATTGGTAGCATGAAAAGTTGGCAAATGGGTTATTAAAAATGGCGAATTGATTTGGGATTTGATGGAAGTTGGTTGGTATTTGAGGTAATGGAATTTAAAGATGATGGTGTGTTTGGATTAGAAGAAGATGAGGAATTTAGAATTTACGGAGTCGGTATTTGGTTTTGCGGGTCGTTGAGCATGGTGTTGATCCATTGATTGAGATTCATTTTTTTTAGGTAAAAAGAGAATTATAGAAAAGTGTAGAGATAGAAGTAAAGTTCGAAGTGTGTGTAAAAATTAGATGAGTTATGGGGTATTTATAACATTTTTAAAGGGTAAAAATTTAGGAAAAAATGGGTATTTGAGACAAAATAAAGGCCAGTAAAGGGAGGTTTAAATTTTTTTTCCCGTTATGCAACATGAACAAAAGAGCAAGAAAAAAATATAAGAGACCATTTGGGCTGGAAATGACGGTGGCAACTTCAGAAACGCCACATTTGATGTCGAGCTCGCATTTTCCCGTTACGTTTTGGGGATGGCACGAGCCCAAAACGTAAGATACCGTGTGCTCTTAAAATTATTATCAACAGACAAAAATACACAATTTTAAAAATATAAATTTATTACAATTTTGATTTTTACAGAAGTAAAAAAATAATAATAATAAAATAAAAATAAAATAAAATTACCCATTAATAGTTATTTTAATGGTTTAAAATAGGGCTTAGCATCGGTCCAAAACCGACCCGAACCTATAAAACCGAAAATCGAAAGTCATAAAAAACCTAAACCGAAACCGAACTGAATATGGTCGGTTCAGTTCGGTTTTGTGTCGGGTCCGTCGGTTCGGTTCGGTTTACGTGTGTTTGTGCATGTTTTTGTCGGTTTTGGGTCGGACCGAACCGAACCGACCCGAAACCGAAAATCGTAAAAAACCAAAACCGAAACCGAACCGAAAGGTTGTCGGGTCGGTTCGGTTTTTGTGAGTTCATCGGTTTTGTCGATCCGGTTCGGTTTTGAACCTTCCATGCTCAGCCCTAGTTTAAAATAGTTTTGTAAATAACTATTATAATTAAAGATAGTATGGTAAATTTAAGTAAATATAACTACTCTATATAGTGATATACAATTAATTTAAGAGATGAAAACAAGAGTTGCTTTATTTTGGATAGTATTATTTTGATGCTTATCATAAGATAAATTTTTGCCATCTATCTAATCTAATGTTCAGATTAACCTAAAATTTAATATGTAAATCTAAGTCCATGTCTTTTTCTTTGTCTTTTTGTCTTTTTTTTTATTTAAATTGTTTTGTCTTTTTTTTTAATTGACGTATTTTTATTTAAATTCAAGTTATTTCTTCTTTTTTTTTTACGTGTTTTTCTTCGCTTTCATACGTTTCGTCCATTTTCATCTGTTTTCGTCCGTTTTCATACGTTTTCGTCCGTTTTCTTACGTTTTCGCCCGTTTTCATCCGTTTTCATAAGTATTCGTCCGTTTTCTTACGTTTTCGTTCGTTTTCATACGTTTTCGTCCGTTTTCTTTTGTTTTCGTCCATTCTTCATACGTTTTGTCCGTTTTCAGACGTGTAATTACGCTTTCATACGTTTTCGTCCGTTTTCTTACGTTTTCATCTGTTTTGTTATATTTTTGCCCATTTTCGTACGTTTTCATACGTTTTCGTTCGTTTTCGTCTATTTTCATCTTTTTTCTTTCGTTTTCGTCCGTTTTTCATATGTTTTCGTCGGTTTTCATACGTGTTTTTACGCTTTCATAAGTTTTTGTCCGTTTTTATACATATTCATCTGTTTTCTTACGTTTTTGTCCGTTTTCATACGTTTTCGTCTGTTTTTAAATGTTTTCGACCGTTTTCGGACGTTTCCATACGTTTCTGAATATCATAGTGATATTCTGAATATCACAAGTGAGATTCTGTGATATTTAGAATATCACAAGTGATTTTCTGAATATCATAAGTGATTTTCAACTGATGTTTTGTAACATGAAAATTACAAGTGACATTCAGAATATCACAAGTGATATTTAGAAAATCACAAGTGATAGATATTCAGAAATCACAAGTGATATTCAGAAAATCACAAGTGATATTCCGAATATAAAAATGTAAGAAAACGGACGAAAATGTAAGAAACCGGATGAATACGTATGAAAACGGATGAAAACGTAAGAAAATCACAAGTGATATTCAGAAAAATCACAAAAATATCACAAATCACTTGTGATATTGAAACGTGAAAGCGGACGAAACGTAAGAACATGGGCGGCGAAGAAAACGGGCGAATACATGTGAAATGCGGAAAAAGGTATGAAAGCGCAAAACACGTATGAAAACGGACGAAAACGTATGAAAACGGAAGTGGCGATGAAAACGAATGAAAACGTGAAAGCGGACGGCATATGAAAATGAATGAAAATGGGCGAAAATGTAAGAAAGTGGATGGAAGCGTGAAAACGATGAAAGCGTAAAAAGCGTCCGAAAGCGGACGAAAATGTATGAAAATGGACAAAACGAAAGAAAGCGGATGGCGTATAAGCGAATGAACATGGACGGCGTATGAAAGCGAGCGGCGTGTAAAAGCGAGCAGCGTAAGAAAGCGAGGTATTAAAGCGGACGTAAATGGGCGGCGGACAAAAATGGATGACGTTTGAAAAGCAGACGAAAAAAACGTGAATTAAAAAAAAGTGAATTGGAAAAAAAAAACGTGAATTAAAAAGAAAACGTGAATTAAAAAAAATGAATAAAATAAAAAACGTTAATTAAAAAAGGAAAAAAAAAAGAAAATAACTTAGGTTTAAATATTAAATATTAGGTTAATCCTCACTATTAGATCAAACTAGATGGATGATAAGGATTTGTTATTTGATAATCACTAAAATAAGGGTAAGCAATTGAACTTTTCTCTGAAAACAAAATACGAACAATATTTTTAAGACGAAGATAATACTACAAATATTATTTATGAAACTTATATATATATATATATATATATTTTAATTTATAAAGTATTTTGATATAATATTTCGAAAAAATAAGACTATTCAGGAAGGAAAAGTGATATATATCGTGTCGAAAGTCTCTCTTCCCAAATCAAAAAAAATATTCCTTCTTACCAGACAAGATTGGGACATGAAATAAAACCATATCTTTACCAAATCAATTCTCAATTATTTATTTCCCCGAAACTTTAAAATCCATTGTTGAGTTGTTTCCACCCACCTTTTTTTCTTTCTTTTCTTTTTTGTTTATTCAATCCATATATTGTCAACTAAATCTTTTTAAGAAAAAAATTAAGTAATCTTTTTCCAACAAAATTTACCAAAGTATAAACATGAATAATCCTCAAACCATATATATATATCACAACAGAAATTTTAATTTTGATTATTGATGCTATTTAAACTCTTGTGCAAGTCTCCTTCATCCTTCACACTATGAAATTTAAAAGAAGTGTTCACACATTGCTTTTTGACAATTGCACAAGATAGCAACACAATTAGTAATATTAGCAACTTTGTAAAATCACACAATCGAATGTTCCAAAAAAGGGAATTATGTTACTAGAATAAAGTTTACATTTGAGATCTCCTATAAGCTCACAACTTTATAAATTTCACCTTTTCTCATCCATAAAGTCTAAGATAAAAACGAGATAAGAACCTAAATCATATAATCAAGAACATTATAAATTGTAAATCATATCAAAATTGTAATATTTGTAAACTTTCACTTGAACAAAAGGGTTAAAAAGGAGGGGACAAGCCATAGGTAAAAAGAACAACTTTTAATGTACAAGTCTTGCCATGTCTATGATGTAATTAATAAAAGATGAAACGAAAAATATTAGGCTTGATCATAGTTGGTAACCTTAAGTCGCATTGTTGGTGATTCTAGCTGTGAGGGTGAGAAGGGAGGTGACGTTGGAGGTGTTGATGATGGAGACTCCGAGGATGCTGGAGATTGTGGTGACGAAGATGTTGTGGGAGACTCTGTAGGAGGTGATGGGGAATTTGAAGGAGACGCCTTTGATGGGGAGGTAGAGGGGGATAAATTTGGTGGTGATGGGGAAGTTGAGGGAGATGATGTTGGTGGTGATGGAGAGGTTGAGGTTGAGGGCGAGGACGAGAGTGAGAGCGGGGGCGAGTTATCCGACATTTCTTGAAGCTTTCTTTTATTGAAACTTCCTTTTTCTTCTTTGTTATTTTTATCGGCAGAGGGAATTGTTCCTCTAGTTTCGCCAAACATGTAATCTTTCAATCTTTTGACATCGGATAGTTTTACAGGCTTTACAATGAAATCCTCTGCACCTTCTTCCAAACACCTGATAATTTCGTTGTGGAAATCCTCATTAGTTAAATGTGCAACAAATTCCATCAAACTAGTCAAATCATATTCCAAAATCTATAAAGTTTGAATATTTTGCAGGGACAAATAATGCCCTGAAGATCACAAACTTGTTATGTACTTGATGTTTTGTCAATCTACTTGAATCATTTTTATTTGTATATATGAAATGAACACCATGATCACAATTCACAAATCTTTGCAAATCGAACAAGTCAAGGCAAATTCTCAATCATCCCAGAAATCCTTGATCTCGACAGCTTCTAAACTTGCTAGGGAAAAAAATTTTCATCCTAAAGTCACTACTGTAAATTATTTCCCTAAACTTTGATTCAACAAACTTAAGGTCCTCAATCAAATCACATCTAAATGTTAGGTACATATGGTGATGGATCCTAATTGTGATTGCAAAACAGAACACACAAACCATTATTAATAAAGTACTAGCCCGGATTAAGGAATTTGCAAATAGCAAGTGACATGATTTCAAACATTACAAAGAAAAAAAAAAAGTAAATTAATTAATCTATGTTTCATATAAGGAAAAAGGTACAAAAACACATAAATTTTAACTGTTAGAAAATGAAACAGTACTCACCTATCAATCCGTGCAACAACGTTTTCTGATGACATAATCACAACTGGCACCTCTCTAAAATTTGCTGATCCCTAAACATACCAAAAATAACACAAACAATTAGAACACTGCAAAAAACCAAACCAAAAAGGTTACCAATAATAGAAAGTAAACAAAACAAACCTTAATCTTTTTAAGCAACTCATAACCAGTCATCCCAGGCATACAGTAGTCAGTTATTATCAAATCCACCTTCAATCCCTATAAGAAAATTAAAAAATACTTTTATTAAATATCCCATTAACAAAAAAAAAAAAAAAAAAAAAACTTACATTAACGAAATCAGGAGATGTTGTTTCTTGATCAAGGCCTAAATACTGACAAGCTCTCCAGCCACTTTCAACCGCAGTAACTTTACAGGAGGTAATTTTGAGCAAGCGTTCAATGACTTTACGGTCGACGAGGCTGTCGTCCACAGCAAGGACATGAACATCAGTGGTGGTCGTCTCAGGTTGAGACCTCCAGCGGCGAGAAAACATACCAGCAGCAGCAGCAGACATTAAAATTAAAATGAAATGAATAAAAAAGAAAGGAAATGAAAGAGGGTTTATAAATGGAGAAAATGAGAGGTCGTAATCAAAGAGATGATGACAATGTACAAGATCTTATAAAATCTTCTTTTTTTATTTTCCTTTTAAAATATGAGATTCTCAAATCCACTTTGGTGGTCACCTCTTTCATTTTCTATTTTCTTTTTTCTTTTCTTTACTTACTTCCACATGTTTATGTATTGTATGTATGTCTTCTTGACTTCTTCAGTTTTATTATTTATTTTTATCAAATCAAACCAAATCTTCTGCACCTTTTTTATTCATTCGTAATCCATTTCACCTTTTAAGTTTCCAATGCCTTTGCTACATATGGTTTTTTTACATTTTATTCTAACTAGGTGGTTACCTGTGTATAGTGACGGAATTTTAGAGCGGAAAATAATTGTGATAGTGTGATTAAATGTTTCTTGTAACGTTTATGCATATAACGTAAAATAATAAAATTTTAATTGAAAAAAAATTATAAAATACGGTAATTCTACTCAGAAAACAAATTTTAAAATGTTTCATATTGGCTAAGAGATCATTGTTTACCAAGATTATCAACTTTATTCATCTTCTTCTATTTTTCTTTTTCTATCTATTTTCACATGAAAATGGTTAAGTTATATCTTAACTACATAAAATAAAAAAATAGTTAAAGGTGAAAATGGAATGTTGAAACTTGAATGTTGAGAGTCAATAACCAACTATCTTTGTTAACTTTGAAAAACTTATATTTTTCTCAGATACACACCATTTCATCTCACACTAAAAACACACACAAAAAATAATACCACCATACCCACCACCACAACTCCCACCACCAAACCCCTACCACCAGACGTCACCTCCATCGGTCGTCACCGCCACTGGCTGACTCCACCAACTAAACCAAACCACCACTGAAACCCATAACCACCACGACTCACGACCATCATGTTTTGAGGTATTTTTTTTAGTTTTATTAATAGATCAGTTTTTTATATATTTTTTTTACGGATCTACAAATTTTATCGTAGATCTAAATTTTTATAATTTTTACGGTACCGTCGCAGACTCTTGAAAGTGGTTCCGCCACCTTTGCTTCTAGGAAATAAAGCAGGCTCACATTGTTTCATGGAAAAACTCTTGGAAATTGGTTCCGCCACCATAGTATGTCTTATTTTAAATAAATTTGTATAAAGTTTACCATGTTAATAGTGTTATTCAAAAATTTTAGTATTTGATAGATTTATGCATGGCTTTTAGATCAATCTATATATGTATTAAAATATAATTTTTTAACGCACTTTATAGTATGTCTTATTTTAATTGTTGTTAATATTTGTATAAAGTTTATTATGTTAATAGTGTTATTCAATTATTTTTAGTATTTGATAGATTTATATCAAGTTTTGTGGTTACTTTTAAATCAATCTATATATGTATTATTTTTAGCTTTGAGTTTATATAATTTTTTGACATTTTGTCCGTTTTATTTTTTTATAGATTTGTTATCGTTTCGTATGTTTTGAAGTCCTTATGTTTTGCCCGTTTTCTATGTTTCATTCGTTTCGTCCCGCCACGCTCGAATGTGTGTCGGATAAAAACAAAAAATATAAATAATGTATAAAACCATATAATTAGACTTAAAAGCGGACGTTGGGACAAAAAGCGGCGTATAAAAGCGTAAAAAACAAACAAAGCGTGTAAAGCGAATGAAAATGAATGTAAATGTGTTGTTTTTTTAAAGTAGTTAGTAAATTAAAGTTTAATCGCTTAGATGACGGGGAATGAAACATCGGTGTGTATGCGTGTGTAGTTGTAAGTTTTAGTAAGTTTTATGTTTGTTGGTAGTTTGTAAGTGTATGTAAACTTAGGCATTTTGAGTTTGTGTATGTACTTAGGCATTTTGAGTTTGTTATCTTTGTTCTTTTGTAAGTCTTTGGTGGTTTCATTGCGGTAGATATGCCGTAATTTTAACAGGATATACTGTAGAATCAGTTCAGTTCATGGTTTTGTTTTAGGTTGTTTTGTTTATTGATTTTTGGTTGATGTTTCAAAGTGATTTTCTTGGTTGTGATGATATTGAAAACACCGTACATTGAAAAATGTGAGAACCCTAAACTATCATGCTAGAATAAGAATTCAAATTTCAAATTTCTTGAATTTTAGTCAACTTTGCAGTAGACCATTTAGGCTTTATTATATCTCTTCCCTACTAACTATAAAGAAAAAATGGTCTTCCTTTAAAGTGGAAAACTGAATTTCGATCAACACTTTAAAAATGAATTCGGTAAACTATTGTGGTGAGAAAGGGAACTATGGCGTTTAAATGGAAACTTTAAAACATGTATTCAACCATTAAATGGAAAATTTAAAAGTTGTATTCAACCATGGCTTTTAAAGGAAACTATTGCTAATCTCGGAGAGATTAATGCATTCTCTTCCTAAAATGCAAAATTGACTCCAACATACCATATTCACATGAATGCTAACCTCTGAAATTATACGATATAAAAGTGAAAGGTTGAGATATAAAGATGAAAGATAAATGTTTGTATTCGCATTTTTTTGTTTATATGCACTAACTATTTATGTACTACACCTCTCTAGGGACACAAAAAAATTGTGTTAATTGCTCTTTCTAACAAAAAATGGCGTTATTATTATTTTAATATTAATTGATTAATGCAACTTACAAAAATGCTATCAAAAAAGACAATCTCAAATACAAAACAACGCTATCGAAAAAATAATATAATTATTCAAAATGGATTTCTTTAACACTTAAAATACTAATTCATGAAACAAACTCAACCGTCGCTAAAATTTTGTCGAAACTTGATGCCGCTAAGCGCAGATACTCGTCTATTATAGCACACTATATGCATTATATATGAAATTTAATCAAATGTGATTGAGTAATTAAAGGGAAAATTGTGTGACACTTAAAAAACAAAATCATATCAATTAAAACAAAAAAGAAATCGAATTTAAAAATCAAAACATAAGGTTTAGAGGGGTATTTTTGTCAAAATTACTCATTTTTAAGATTTTTAAATTTTAAGAAATATTATTTTCTCTTTACATATAGTAGAGATTGTCATAAAAGAAATCTTTAAGATATGCAATGAGTATGATTTTATGCATCTTTAAGGTTTGGTAATGTTTGTATTTACTTACTTGCTTCAATCGGTTGAACTAACAGCAGCAAAAACAAGCATTGGTTGTTAACAATATTTTGGAGTTGTAGTTATATTAGATGTGAGCAGTAATTATTTGTTTTATAGAATTGATAACTTAATTATACTTGTGAATATGAATAATGAAATAACGTGAAATCTAAACAATAACGCTAAATACCTTTTCCAGTAGCATTTATAAATTAACCTTTTAGTTAAGTAAAGAGTTTTAATTAGCGATCTTTTAATTAACATTCCCAAACGTTGTTTGCTAAACGTAGTGTTAGCTTTAAAACTGAAGTCATATTCGAGAATTTCACTAGATTCATTATTCACTCATACATAAGGACTAGTTATGTTAAGTTAGCATAATTAGGTGTATGTTGTCTTATAAATACTCTCCTAGTTGCAACTAGGAGGGGTGAAGCTGATATTTTGTATCACCACAATAAGTGTGTGTTTGTTTCTGTCTCTAATAATCACACATATTTTCCTTCTCTCTCTCTCTCTCTACCATGTTTAACTACTACTTTGAGCTTTCCCGACCACCCGAATAGTGATCTTGATCCTTGTAATAGTGGTATCAGAGGTGCGCGTTAGATGACTGATGACATCAAATAAGGTTATATTTATAGCATCATTTATCCTTTGTATATTGCTCGTTTTATATCATTTTATATGAGAATTAATACATGATCGCCTACTTTTGTAAATTTCCGTTATTATCGAGCAATTTGTGAAAGTTTGAAATAATATACTTGTTTTGGAGCAAAATGTATCAAGTTCAAGAAAGTCCACTAAACTGACAAGAATATGTCGTATCATTCTAGACAGATACGCCATATATAAAGACTTTGACGATTGTCAAGACCATTGTTTGACTTTGAAGAATACGCCGTATCTAAATATTGGATACGTCGTATATGAAAATTTTGTCAACAAGAAGAACTGACTTGTTTTAGTCCAGATACGCCGTATCCACTTCAGAAGATACGACCAACACGATGACTTCACCGTATATCCAAGACAAGAAGATCTGATACGCCGTATTCATCAACCTTATACGCCTTATCAGGAAAGCGGTGTATGAATATTCTGAAATATATTAATCTTGGACCCCACGTGAAGTTACCCAGATACGCCATATTGGTAAACCGAATACGTCGTATCGACCGTATTCGAGAACCTAAAGTCCGGTTTTCAGAGAGCTCATAAACACCAAGTACGAAACTAGAAGACTAAAGAAGACCAAGAAGGTCCTGCTAGT
Source organism: Chrysanthemum lavandulifolium (assembly GCA_022545495.1). Classification (NCBI taxonomy): domain Eukaryota; kingdom Viridiplantae; phylum Streptophyta; class Magnoliopsida; order Asterales; family Asteraceae; genus Chrysanthemum; species Chrysanthemum lavandulifolium. The sequence goes on from CM040242.1 coordinate 215,098,732, forward strand.
GCTATAATTCCATAGGAGAACTCTTGTAATTGTTATACTACGTTATAATCGTTCGTTTAGCGTATTTTTCCTTTATGATTTATACTTTAATCGTTCTGAATATGATATTGTAAATGATTACTGAGATTATGGCCAAGTTATGATTATTTAATGTTTTGATTTGTTTATGTGGATTGTTTACCTATTCGTTGCATGTCGATTATGTTTATCACTTCATACACGTTTATGCATATGTTAGATCTCTCATTCAACTGATTCTTGATTCATTCATAGTCCTTAATTTGAGATAGCGTAAAGTGGATGATGAACATTATTTTTAGGGAGTCACATAATACTTAGCTTTATAACTAGACCAATAGTGTTATGGCCATTAAGCTACTAGGTATAAGGTTAGGGCATAGATTTGTAATAAAGAACTCGTTGTTCGCCTTGGTAGCGATATCATATAGCGGATAGATTATAATCATCAGTGAGACTTAATATAGGTTCGGTTAATTGTGACAGGACTAATCTATTTAAAACCTCGAGTTTAGGGAGAAGTACCACCTAGCTTACATTAGAAACCCACCACCAACGAATGAAGTACAATAATTAAAACACATAGATAGATCTAGTATTTATTTGATTAACTTGGTTAATACGTTCTCCTTACTATCGGCTTGACCTCTTCTTTATCGTCTTTGTTTCTACTTTTTTTTTGTCTCCTTTACAGTTTTATTAAATCTAAACCTCGTGCAGTCTCTCAGGCTTAAAAACCCTTTTGCTGCGTTAGAATTTGGTTTAATTAGACTAATTTGGTTTAATTAGTCTAACTTAGATAATTAAAATACTGATAGATTTAAGTGTTAACGTTCCACTCTTAGTAATCGACACCATACTTACCAACGAACCTATAATTGATCGGGTACACTCCCCGTTAGTGTTAGTTAATAACTAAAGTCGACATAAGATAAATAGTAAAACTTGAATACAAATATTACCTACACACAACGACACATCAAAGACTAAATACGGTATTCAGATATTAATCAGAAGACTTTTTCGGATTCAGGGCATTCATTAGAAGAGTTTTCAGTTTGTGAGAGAGAACTAATTAGGGGAGAGCAAAAGGCCATATTTTAATCCCTAATTAGATTTGCTCATGGTGTTCTTCTACAAGTAGAAAGATGAAAACTAAGAATATTTATAAAGCTGGAAAGATTAATGAAGTTTGAATATCGTTGATCCGTACAAACCGTCAAGTTATCTCACACAAGCTAGCCACTCATGAATGGCTAACCGTAAGAAACTTAAAACAGTTCGTACATAAATGCAATGAAGTCCGTGAGAGTATAGTGTTTCCTGTGTCGTTATGTCCCAACGAGTATGCGATGAATCACCAAACGAATAGTGATCGGTAGGATTTGAACTAAAAGAGTTTTGATTTATTATAACTACGTAAAAGTATATAAATTACAAGGGCTTAAATGCAAATTAAAGAAAATTAAAAGATAAATTATATTAAATAAATGCTATCACTATTTTTAAACCGATGTTTTGATTTTTCTTTTATAAAACTTAAATTAAAACTACGCGACGCATAAAAGAAAATGTAAAACTAAAACAATATTAATCCTAAAAATATAAAAATAATATTTTTACAAACCTAATGATAAAAGAAAACTTTTAGAAAAAGAAAATTATTTTTAAAACTATTTATCTAATTATTATTAATTAAAAACTAATTTTAACTATTTAATAATACCCTAAAATACAAGAAAATATGAAATTAAGCTAGAAAAATGAAATTATGACTTGGAAAAATCTAAAATAACAAAAGAGAATTTTCAAAACTAATTTTATATTTTTCTGAATATTTTTGTATTTTCTATGAATTAAAAACTATTTAAAACTAATTAAATTGCTTAAAAATACAAATTTAACTAAGAAAAATCTGGAAAAATATTTTTTGACTTTTTATATTTATCTTAACCTAGGAAAAATGAAAAATTATTTTTTTGAAACTTTTCTGAATTAATTGTATTAAATGCTAATTAAAAAGGCTTAAAAACTGTTTTAAATAAAGAAAAATAGCATACTGACTTAGAAAAATCTGAAAAATTCAAGATAAGTCTAAAGTAATATTAAGAATCTAGGAAAAATATAAAAACAGAAGGTTGTGTGTAAGAAAATGAAATCGCAATGCAAAGTGCTTTGAATAAAGACTGAATAAGCAAATGAACACAATAAGCTACCCAATCTGAAATGAAGCTATAATATGCTAAAAATCACCCAAATGAAACAAGTTACAACTGTCCTAAACTACTTAAATTCACTCTACACAGTTTTGATTATTTAAGCTTATGTGCTTAAAACAGTTTTGACCCACCACTTTGCAGCCTAAGAATAAGCCACCCAATAAGCTAGAAATCAAAAACCAAATATTGGAACTTAAAAAGGACCTGGCTAGGAACTTGTAAACCAAAAACCAGACTTGGACAAGCTCTTATGAGCTCTGGCAAGCTCCTCAAGATAAACTCATGCACACTCAGATTCACCGAGTTTGTGCATTGAGGGAAATAAGACCCAATTCACAAGTCGTTTTAGAGCTTATAAAAATTGACAAAATCTGCAAAATGATAATAAGAAAATAGATCGCTTGAACTTTTAAACCCAAAGTTTCACATGAATTGACCCGAAATGAAGCAATTAAAAATCAACTCATTGGGCTCAAATGACTTTTTCACCACTATTTGATGATTTAAGAAGTTGACTAATTTGAACTTTGAAACTAGATTTATGGATCAAATTGATGTAATATGATGAAATGAAACTAATGCAAGCTAGTTATATGAATTCTAAACACAAAACAAGTTTTTGCTTTAACAAAACTCCAACAGCTAAGTAATTAAGACAGTTGCTTGATGATTTTGACTTTGGGTGTTATGCAAATGTTATTTGTTGACCGAATGAACACAAATGAGCTCAATAAGCCTAAACCACAAGTCACAACCTCTCGAACAAACCTTAATCACGTAATTGCTATATGATCCAAACAACCTTTATTTCACCGATTTGCAATTTAAATGAGCTAACTATCGATTTAGCTAATGCTATTGATCAAACCGAGTTTAACTACTCTAAATACAACTTAATTAATGTGATAAGAACTAATCTAAATCACAAATACAGATTATGCAATTTCTTGAAAATCACTTACAATTGGTCCTAGCCACAATGGCTTGAAATCACCAACCATCGAACCTCTATCCTATATATATCAACCCAATAGACTCCAAATCAACCTAACCAAAGATCGCATCACCCACATCCATTTCCATTTCAATTTTGGCCCAGATTGACTTTCGTTGACCAAGAACCCAATTTGCTTGAAACTTAAATGTGAGCTTACAAAAGCTATGAAGTTTATATAAGCTTGTTTGAACTTAAAAATAAGCTAGTCAAGCTCGACATAAGAATTGGAAACCGAAATTGTAAATGTGAAGCATGAAACTTGAAATGTGAACATAAACTTGAATTGATGCTTGAAAATAGTTGTAATACATCAAACAAGTTAGTTTGATACAATGAAACTTGAAGTAACAACTAAGAATCTATTTAAGACTTAAAAATTTAAAAACGACATACATTTTGAATTAAACTAAGTACTACTTCTTCCTCTCTTTCTTCCTTTTATACACCAACACAGCCCCCACGCGTGTCCTCCGAGTGAATCCCACTTGTTTTCTTGGCCCTTGATCTCTTGAGATGATATTGACCGTTTGATGCATTTTATGGAAAGAGATATATGCCACTGGAGAGGTTGAGTGTTAGGTTGAAGAAACATTAAATGCATTTGGATTGGTGTGTTTGGAGGGTAGGAATAAGGTGTGATGATGATGGAGGAGGGGAGGTGTTGCAGTGTGTAGGGGATGATGATGGAGGAAACCCGTGAGTGGTTTGACGGGATTCACCAAGGCTTATAATAAAAGGAAGGGTCAAAATGAAGGGTCATGAGGTTTGGCAGGGGGCCAAATGGGTATATGGCAGGGGTCCAATTGGTTTTGACAAGGGTCCAAGGTCCATGGCTTGTATTAATAACATAGGGACCATTTTGTAATTTCTGAAAAACAAGGGACCAAAGTTGCCAATTTTCCAAAGTTGTTCCAAGGGGTCAAAAGTGACAAGCTCCAATAGTACAAGGACCAAACTTGACATTTTCCAATTTCCAAGGACCATTTTTGCCAATTTTTAAACTTGAAGGACCAAATTTGGAATTTCTCAAAACTTTTGATATTTTTCACCAAAGGACTAATTTTGACAAGTTATGATTTTAAAAGGACCTTTGGTGATTTTTCTTTTGAAATTAAGTGCTCAGGGACTATTTCGACAATTTTTGAAACTTGGGGACTCAAACGCCAATTATGCAAACTTAGCTCATTTTTCATCCGATTTTAAACATTTTGCATCCGAAACATATAAATGCAATTTTGAGATATTTTTAGTATTTTGATGCATTTCGAGCATTTTAAGCGTTTTTTAGCTCAGATTTAACAAAAATGATGAGTATTTACACACTCATCAATCCCCACACTAAACTATTGCTAGTCCCTAGCAATCTTTGAGAAAACTTAATGGATTTGAATCTCTTTACCAAAAGCCATTACTCGAGTAGCCAAATGTTTCAGCTCAAGTAAGAACTATGGTACATCGATAACCATGTGATTTTGAGCAAACCACCGCCTTCAACGGATTTGATTTGTCTTTACCGTGTCGTTTGCTTCGGACTAGCCAACTCTTAGATAAATTATCAATATTATCTTTGGTGAGTCGATTACCAATTATGGTTTTTCCATCGCCTTTACCACAAGCCATAAACTTGCGGGCTAGCCAACTCTTCATTTTTAAGGATATGGTGAAATGAATACCATACAATTTTGGGCAAATTGCAAGCCGTCAACGGATTTGAGATATCTTTACCAAGATCCGTTTGCTCGGATTAGCCAATTCTTTTGTTTATTAGACATGGCGGATCGATAACCATAAGATGAGTAAGTGCAAAACACTTACTCCAAAAAAATTTGGCCAAAACGGGAATTGGGTGGTATAATTACATGATAAAATTCGTGAGAATTCCCCACACTTAGAAATGAATATTGCCCTCAATATTCAAAGTACCGCGGTTATGCCGAAACCGAGAACGAAAAGGGAAATACTACGCCATTATTTGAAAGTTGTTTTTTTTTTTTTTTTTTTTTTAAACTTATATACACAATGGGCAACTCCCCACACTAGGGTGGTAGAAAGTAGAAAGAAGTCGAAATATGGGTGAAAACCCATATGGCATGCTATCGTTTTTGATTCCCAGTCGCTAGCTTGACTCGACCTCAATTAATTTGTTCATGGGGAAAGTTTGTAACCGGACAACCACAGAGAATGTCCTCTCCAAAATAATGCTTCAACCGATGACCATTCACTTTAAAGTTTGGACCATCGGGTTGAGATAACTCAATGGTTCCATATGAAAATACTTTAGTGATGGTGAATGGTCCGCACCGGGATTTTAATTTTCCCGAGAAAATCTTCAATCTTGAGTTGAAAAGAAGGACTCGATCACCGACGTTGAAAACGCGTTTTTGATTTTGAGTCATGAATCTTCTTTGTCTTTGTTTGTAGATCAAAGAGTTCTCGTATGCTTGATCACGGAGTTCATTTAATTCATTCATTTGAACTTTCCGGTGATCACCACCGTCTGAATATCGGTTGGCATGCTTCAAGGCCCAAGATGCCTTGTGCTCAAGCTCAACCTGTAGATGACACGCTTTTCCGTATACAAGCTTGTATGGAGTACACCGATGGGTGTTTTATAAGCTATACGGAAAGCCCAGAGCGCCATCTAGCTTATCCGACCAAGAGGCACGGTTTTCGCCATCGTCCTTTCAAGAATTCTTTTAATCCCTCGGTTGGAAACTTCCACTTGCCCACTTGTTTGGGCGTGGCACGCAGAGAGACGGTGAGTTACACCATACTTTTGCATGACTCTATCAAACCGGTCATTGCAAAATGCTTACCACGATCACCGATTATAGCTCGTGGAGTTCCAAACCTAGCAAAAGAGATTTTAAGAATTTCACAACAACTCGGCATCGTTGGTAGGCAAAGCCTTTGCTTCAACCCATTTTGACAAATAGTCAACGGCCACGAGTATGTATTTATTACCGCGAGAAGAAGGAAATGGTCCCATAAAGTCAATGCCCGTATGTCAAAAATCTCACACACTTGAATGGCGTTTTGCGGCATTTCATTTCTTTATGAGATATTCCCATGACGCCGACAAGCGTCATGTGTTTTGACAAATTCATGGGCATCCTTGTAAATCGCAATAATAGAATCCGGAATCAAACACCTTGGCGGTGTAGTTGGGGCTATGATGTCCCCTAGTAGGTCCGTAATGGCAAGCCTTGAGAATGTCAATAGCTTCCGACCATACACACATCGCTTCGATGACTTGATCCGCGCAAATTTTGAACAAGTAGGGTTGTCCCGAAATAATGTTTCACATCTTTAAAGAATTGTTTTTCCATTGGGACGACATCCCTTTCACATTAAAGTTACCCGCATGGTAATTTGCAAAGTCAAGAAACCATGGGTAGAAGAGTCTCCACGAAAAGAAACTACATTGAGTGTTTCGAGAGGAAATGTTTCATTTATTTCCTTTTCTCGAACACATCCCGGTGAGGGTTTTCTAAACGGGATAGATGATCGCCAGAAGGTTCTCGGCTCCTTTTTATCACGTATAATGATATCAAATTCTTGCAGGAGGAGAACCCAACGAGCAATCTCGGCTTTGCATCTTGTTTTGCAAAGAGATATTTGAGCCGAGTGATCCGTATACACCACGCATTTGGTCAATATAAGGTATGGCGAAACTTTCAAACGCATACACCACGGCTAATAATTCTTTTTCAGAGTGGTGTAATGGGTCCGAGCTTCAATCATAGTTTTACTTATGTAGTGAATAGGTGAAAATGCTTGGTTTATGCGTTTCAAGACCCGTGCCGATAGCAAAGTCACTTGCATCGCACATGAGCTCAAAGGGTAAATCCCACCGGGCAACTAGAATGGGTGCCCGTAAGTTTTTCTTTAATGTTTCAAAAGCTTCGACGACTCGGTGAGAAGATAAAAGGAGCATCTTTTGAAGAAGATGGGTCATAGGTCGAGCGATTTTAGAAAAATCTTGTATGAATCTGCGATAAAACCCGCATGACCAAGAAAACTCCTAATACCTTTGACGGTAGTAGGATGAGGCATTTTAGCAATAACATCAACTTTGCTCTATCTACCTCAATCCCGTTTTTTGAAATCTTATGGCCAAGGACTATGCCCTCTTTGACCATAAAGTGGCTCTTCTCCCAATTTAGACAAAGATTGGTGTCTTCACACCGTTGAAGCATTTTTTCTAAATGGGAGAGACATGTATGAAACGAATCCCCAATGACCGAGAAGTCATCCATAAACACCTCCATTGTTTCCCCGATCATGTCGTGGAAAATTGCCATCATACATCGTTGGAACGTGCCAGGAGCATTGCATAGGCCAAAAGGCATACGTCTGTAGGCAAAAGTTCCGTATGGGCAGGTGAATGTGGTCTTTTCTTGATCTAGCGGATCAATGGGGATCTGAAAGTAACCCGAGAAACCATCAAGGAAACAATAGTATTCGCTCCTCGCTAATCTCTCAAGCATCCGATCCATGAAGGGTAGAGGAAAATGGTCTTTACGGGTGGCTTCGCTTAACTTGCGATAGTCAATGCACACACGCCATCCCGTAACCAATCGAGTTGGAATTAACTCGTTTTCTTCATTTGTGACAACGAGTTATGCCACCCTTTTTGGAACACAGTGAATTGGCTAACCCAAGGACTATCGAGATCGCAATTAAACCGGCATCAAGAAGTTTGAGAACCTCTTGTTTGATAACCTCATGAATCTTAGGATTCACCCTTCTCGATGTTGGATCGCTGGTTTGAAGTCATCCTCCATTAAGATTTTGTAGTACAAAACTCGTGGTTGATACCTTAATGTCGGAGAGTTTCAAGCAATTGCTTGCTTGTGTGACTTCAAGACCTTTATGAGAGCGATCTTTTCCTCCTCGCTAAGTCTTTAGCAATTATGATGGGTAATTTATCATCACCCTCCAAGAATGCATACCGAGATGAGGAGGTAGGTCCTTAAGTTCAACCTCGGAAATTCTTCAAGAGATGTTTGTACCGATTTGATTTCCTCAATCGTGATCTCTTTCGGAGGAGTGAAGGTAATGGATCTTCATTTAACAATTGCTCAAGATAAAGAATATCCCCTCCGAATCATAAACACCATCAATTCCAGCGGAACCGATTCATCACTAGCAAGAAACTCATCGATCTCTTCCAGAAGAAGTCACCTCCTCAAACGGAGTGAGAGAGGGGAAGAGTCGGCAATGATTGGTTGAGAAGATGTGGTGGAATCCCACTCACGTAATTATGAAGATAACCAAGAAACTCTTGAGAGTACTCCTCAAGCAATATCAATTAAATCGACTCGATTAACCGATTCAAGATCATAATTTGAGGAGTACCTCAAGTTTGATCAAGGTTAAAGGTAATGACTTCATTACCCACACGTAACGTGATTTCTTGCTCAAATACATCAATAAGAGCACGCCCGTTCTCGTGAACTCGTCCAACAATGAGAGGAACCCGATGATCGCAGATCGAAATCAACAACCACAAAGTCACCGGAAAATGGAACTTTCCTACTTTCACGAATACATCCTCGGCGATGCCAAAAGGACGTGATATAGAACGATCCGCAAGCTCAAGAGTCATGCGTGTAGGAATAAGTTCCTAAGAGAAAGTTTCTTCCATATCGAATAAGGCATCGATTGATGCTTGCACCAAGATCGGCAAGGGCAAAGCATTCAATCATTCCCGAAAACACAAGGAAGAAGAAATTTTCCAGATCTCCCAGCCTTGGGAAGCTTTTTAACAGAATCGCCGAGCGCTGCTCAAAGGAGTTTTGGCCATTTCAAACAACTTTTCCTTATTGCTCAACATGTGTTTGAGAGTTGATGCAAACTGGGCATCAACATGATAGCATCCGCAAAGCTTATGTCAAATGTAGCTCTTGGAAAATTTGAAATTTTTTTCCATTTGATGACTAGCTTTTTCATGGAGTTTTGCTCATTTAAACGTGAGGGTAAGGAATAGAAGTTTTGATTGGGGTTGCCAACCGAGGTTCAAAACAACCTGTGTTTGGTTTTGGGTTTCGGACAACCCGAGGATGGACATTGCCGGTATCTCCGTTATTAGTAGGAAGTTCCTTGTCCTTTGTCGCCTCGTGTTCACTTTCCACTACCTTCGGGAGAGAAGAAGAGTAGTAGGAATAGCGGTCCATCATACGAAGCACCACTTGGTTGTGATCGCTTTGCATCGCCCCTCTGATTAGCGATCGTGTTGCTAGGTAAAGTACCGAGCCCGAGGGTCGATCATTTAAAGACTTCTTAATGTCGAAACTGCTAACCAACAACCTGTTCATTTCCTCTTCGATTTCATGAATTGTTTCAACAACTCATCGATGATGGTCCAGCTTGGAACAATGGCTTGATTTTGCACAGAAAATTCTCGCCTCTATTGTTAGGATTAGGGCCTTGATTCTAAAATTTCCTTGATTATTGCCATGAAAATACCCCGGGTTGAAATTTCCGACCTTGGTTTCTATTGAAATTTCCGGTTTTGGAAATTTTGATTTTGATTTTGAAAACCGTTGTTTTGATTAAAATTACCTTGGTTTTGAAAACCTTGGTTTGGTCTATTTCGATTTTGATTACGGTTTTGGTTGAAACCGGAGGTCCAGGTAGTGGTTAGGACGGTGGTTCGGGTCCATAGGAGCACGATATTGGTTGCCTCCGGATTAGAAATCCGCCCACAAAGATTAGCTTCAAAGGGTTACCATCGTGGCCATACTGATTGTAATAAGCATGGGGCCACCACAAGTAACATGACTTCCACTTTCTTAACTTCAGCAGGAGGTGAAGTTTGTGGAAAAGAGACTTTCTTTGGTTGGAGAGAACCAAAGCTTGAATTGCTTCATGAGTTTGTCAATCTTAGCATCGGTGCTAGATTGACTCACCGCGATGAAGAAGAAGGACCAACACCGACTTGGGAAACAACCGGTTTGCTTTGCAAAGGCGGACTTTAGACTTGTTTTCAATTATTGTTAAAGCTTCTTTGACAGGCTTTTGTTTAAGAAATTTCCTCCAATGAGGAATTGAGAGAATCTTGATCGATTGACTCACCCATTATAGAAAGTATCGAGTTGCATCAACTCGGAGAAACCGTGGTGAGGACATTCATGAGCAACTCCTTAAAACGATCCCACGATTCATCAAGGATTCATCAAACTTTTGAGTGAATTTGATGATTTCATTTTAAGACTCGTGGTTTTGGAAGGTGGATAAAACTCATTTACAAATTTTTTCACCTGTGTCTTCCCATGTCTCAATTGACCGAGGGGTTGTTTTTCAAGCCAAACCGGGCTTGTCCTCAAGAGAAAATGGAATGTAAGATGCTCGACAAGATCACTAGGGACATTCTTGTATTTGATGGTAGATGCAATCTTGTTAAACCATCGAATATGAGCATGAGGATCATCCCACCAAAGCCATAGAATTGACTTGAGGTTACAAGATTCAAGAACCCGGTTTTGAGTTCAAAATTTTCACCACAATGGTCGGGATAACAATAGCATCTCCATACCCGCCGATGGTGCTGGAGAAGCTCACACATAGGACGCTCTTCCGCCATGATAACGGAAGTAGTGTGAGCAGTCCGGATCTCGATCCGATCGATGGAGCAGAAGTTCACGAACACGCCTTCTTGGAATCTTGACAAGCTCACGAAATGGGCTTACGATCTAGAAGAGCGAAAAGATATACTAGAGTTAACTCTAAGAGATCTCGAGTTAAGGAAATGAATGGGAATTATGAAAATATTTTGAAAATGGGTAAGAAGAATCTTTTGGGTTTTCTCGTTTTGACAAGTAGATATAACAACAAATCCAATTAAAACAAAATCGAGGCAAAACAATGTGAACTTAAACCAATAATCACAAGATGAATGGCTTCTTTGAAAAGGTACACCACTCACAAGGACACAAAGGCAAGTTTTAAATCTTTGGTTCGGGAACTTATTATGGTCGCACTTCAGCTAGGTAGTACATCGCCTTGGTTCATGGGTGGTAGTCTTTATGTTGTTATTATTAAACAAAGAAAACGACAAATCTTTTTGTATTTTTATCTTTGATACATATATAGAAACAAAAGAAAATATTTTTGTGTTTTATACGTTTTGGATGTTTTGGGTTTTGGATTTTTATAAGAAAATATATATAGATATAGATGGATGGTATGAACAAAGAGTGAATATTCAAATCACTAACTGCTAAACGGAAGATAATTAGCACACTCCCGGCAATGGCGCTAAAATTTGATCCGTACAAACCGCTGTTATCTCACACAAGCTAGCCACTGTGAATGGCTAACCGTGAAGAAACTTAAAACAGTTCGCATACACAAATGCAATGAAGTCCGTGAGAGTATAGTGTTTCCCGTGTCGTTATGTCCCAACGAAGTGTGCGATGAATCACCAAACGAATAGTGATCGAGAGGATTTGAATGGAAAAGAGTTTTGATTTATTATAACTACGTAAAAAGTATATAAATTACAAGGGCTTAAATGCAAATTAAAGAAAATTAAAAGATAAATTATATTAAATAAATGCTATCACTATTTTTAAACTGATGTTTTTATTTTCTTTATAAAACTTAAATTAAAACTACGACGTACAAAAGAAAATGTAAAACTGAAACAATATTAATCCTAAAAATATAAAATGATATTTTTACAAACCTAATGATAAAAGAAAATTTTAGAAAAATAAAATTATTTTTAAAACTATTTATCTAATTATTATTAATTAAAACTAATTTTAACTATTTAATAATACCCTAAAATACAAGAAAATATGAAATTAAGCTAGAAAATGAAATTATGACTTGGAAAAATCTAAAATAACAAAAGAGAATTTTCAAAACTAATTTTATATTTTTCTCAATATTTTGTATTTTCTATGAATTAAAAACTATTTAAAACTAATTAAATTGCTTAAAAATACAAATTTAACTAAGAAAATCTGAAAATATTTTTTTGACTTTTATATTTATCTTAACCTAGGAAAATGAAAATTATATTTTGAAACTTTTCGAATTAATTGTATTAAATGCTAATTAAAAGGCTTAAAACTATTTTAAATAAAGAAAAATAGCAAACCGACTTAGAAAAATCGAAAAATTCAAGATAAGTCTAAAATAATATTAAGAATCTAGGAAAATATAAAACAGAAGGTTGTGTGTAAGAAAATGAAAGCGCAATGCAAAGTGCTTTGAATAAGCACTGAATAAGCAAATGAACACAATAAGCTACCCAACTGAAATGTAAGCTATAATATGCTAAAATCACCCAAATGAAACAAGTTATAACTTTCCTAAACTACTTAAATTCACTCTACAGCTTTGATTATTCGAGCTTATGTGCTTAAAACAGTTTGACCCACCACTGCATACCCTAAGAATAAGCCACCCAATAAGCTAGAAATCAAAAACCAAATATTGGAACTTAAAAGGACCTGGCTAGGAACTTGTAAACCAAAACCAGACTTGGACAAGCTTTATGAGCTCTGTGCAAGTCTCAAGATAACCTCAGGCACACTCAAGATTCACCGAGTTTGTGCATTACGGGAAATAAGACCCAATTCACAAGTCGCTTTTAGAGCTTATAAAAATTGACAAAATCGCAAAAATGATAATAAGAAAATAGACCGTTGAACTTTTTAAACCCAAAGTTTCACATGAATTGACCTGAAATGAAGCAATTAAAATCAACTCAGTTGGGCTCAAAATGACTTTTCAACTTTTGACTATTTGATGATTTAAGAAGTTGACTAATTTGAACTTTGAAACTAGATTTATGGACTGAAATTGATGTAATATGATGAAATGAAACTAATTCAAGCTAGTTATATGAATTCTAAACACAAAACAAGTTTTTGCTTTAACAAAACTCCAACAGTTAAGTAATTAAGACAGTTGCTTGATGATTTTGACTTTGGGTGTTATGCAAATGTTATTTGTTGACTGCAATGAACACAAATGAGCTCAATAAGCCTAAAACCACAAGTCACAACCTCTGAACAAACCTTAATCATAGAATTGCTATATGATCCAAACAACCTTTTATTTCACTGATTTGCAATTTAAATGAGCTAACTACTGATTTAGCTAATGTTATTGATCAAACTGAGTTTAACTACTCTAAATACAACTTAATTAACAGATAAGAACTAATCTAAATCACAAATACAGATTATGCAATTTCTTGAAAATCACTTACAATTGGTCCTAGCCACAATGGCTTGAAATCAGCCAACCACTGAACCTCTATCCTATATATATCAACCCAATAGACTCCAAATCAACCCAATCCAACCTTTGCATCACCACATCCATTTCCATTTCAATTTTTGGCCCAGATTGACTTTCGTTGACCAAGAACCCAATTTGCTTGAAACTTAAATGTGAGCTTACAAAAGCTATAAAGTTTATATAAGCTTGTTTGAACTTAAAATAAGCTAGTTGAAGCTCGACATAAGAATTGGAAACCGAAATTGTAAACAAGAAGCATGAAACTTGAAATGTGAACATAAACTTGAATTGATGCTTGAAAATAGTTGTAATACACTCAAACAAGTTAGTTTGATACAATGAAACTTGAAATAACAACTAAGAATCTATTTAAGACTTAAAAATTAAAAACGACATACATTTTTGAATTAAACTAAGTACTACTTCTTCCTTCTCTCTTTCTTCCTTTTTATACACCAACACAGCCCCCACGTGTCCTCGAGTGAATCCCACTTGTTTTCTTGGCCCTTGGATCTCTTGAGATGATATTGACCGTTTGATGCATTTTATGGAAAGAGATATATACCATTGGAGAGGTTGAGTGTTAGGTTGAAGAAACATTAAATGCATTTGGATTGGTGTGTTTGGAGGGTAGGAATAAGGTGTGATGATGATGGAGGAGGGGAGGTGTTGCAGTGTGTGTGGGGATGATGATGAGGAAACCCGTGAGTGGTTTGACCGATTGACCAAGGCTTATAATAAAAGGAAGGGTCAAATGAAGGGTCATGAGGTTTGGCGGCAAATAAATGGGTATATGGTAGGGTCCAATTGGTTTTGACAAGGGTCTAAGGTCCATGGCTTGTATTAATAACATAGGACCATTTTGTAATTTCGAAAAACAAAGGACCAAAGTCGCCAATTTTCCAAAGTTGTTCCAAGGGTCAAAAGTGACAAGCTCCAATAGTACAAGGACCAAACTTGACATTTTCCAATTTCCAAGGACCATTTTTGCCAATTTTAAACTCAAGGACCAAATTTGGAATTTCTCAAACTTTTGATATTTTTCACCAAAGGACTAATTTTGACAAGTTATGATTTTAAAAGGACCTTTGGTGATTTTTCTTTGAAATTAAGTGCTCGGGGACTATTTCGACAATTTTTGAAACTTGGGGATCAAAGCGCTAATTATGCAAACTTAGCTCATTTTTCATCCGATTTTAAACATTTTGCATCCAAACATATAAAATGCAATTTTGAGATATTTTCAAGATTTTGATGCATTTCGAGCATTTTTAAGCGTTTTGCCAGCTCAGATTTAACCAAAATGATGAGTATTTACACACTCATCAACCGTGAAACATTCTCAGAGTTGTTGTGCTTATGTTATATATTTATATTTTACTTGTGGGGAACATTGTAAGCAATTCACGTATGACATCACTTTGGGGAGAGATTGTTAGCCGTAAAAGTGAAGCCATATATTAAGGAATTGCATTAGATTCATTATTTACTCATACGCAAGGAGTAGTTATGTTAAGTTAGCATAGTTAGGCGTATGTGTCCTATAAATACCCTTGTTGGGAATTTTAGAAGTTCCTACTGATGAAGTTCTATTGACAGGTTCCTACTGAAGCTATTGATGGTTTCCGCTGATGATATGGTTCCTGCTGATATTGTATTACTTTGGATATAGTTATTAAGTATTAGTTTGTTAGGATTTGCATGAGCTATTTTAGGTAGTAATATGCATTTATTTTATATTTATTGTCTATTTAGGGTTCCTTGTGTATAAAAGGAACATATGGATTTTGTATTGAAGAACTCTTGAAAAAAACACTCCAGGAAAACATCTTTTTGAGAGAGAGAGTAATAGAGATCCATAGAGGATCATTGTTTTATGAGAAAAACCTTGTTGGTAACTTTGATTGTGTTCTTATTATTCCACTGTGCACATTCAATCAATTGATGTTATTCATACCCTAGTTGAGTCCGGATCCTAGGTTTCAACAATTGGCATCAGAGCCTCGTGGCTCTCGATCTAGGGTTTATAAGGTTTATATTTGATTAGGGTTTATACCCTGATTGTTATGTTGCAGCAGATCTGAATAAAGAATAGAGGCAACAGTCAATAAGCAGATCTGGTCCATCGATGTAAAGGAGTTTCGAGTAGTATTCTCCAATTGGTCCACGAGTATCATTCATTGGTGTTCTTCATTTGTGATCACGTGATATTTGATTACTACTCGTATTTAATTGGTCATTTTAATCTTATTACATTTGGGTGAAAGCACATGATATCAGTTGGCTTGTACACATGAACATAATGCGAATAGGTGAATTATAAAAGCCGCTGGTATCACGTGAGGTTGAAATAGATGGGACTTACGAATTGAAGGCGGGGCCAATTGAATTCCTACTTGTCATGCTTTGTATCTTTATTGTCAATAGGATTCAATGTGGGATTGTTATGGTGATCTCAAGGGGTCAATAATCACGTGGCTATGACCTTTTGTTTGGTCCTATCATACTGATTATGTTTTGTCATTCCTACTGAGTATGTCATTGCTACTGTTTGGTCAAGATTATTTTGAGTTGTGGTTGCTATCTATCTTGAGTCACGTGGGCTGCTGCTGTTGAACGTTTTTGTTGGTGATAAATTGCAAAAGTTAGGTCAATATCAGTGTTTTATAAGTTGGTTTTATGGGATTTAATATTAAAGACTTGTCTGTGGTGGTCCTATACTCTACGTCATATTAAAGATTTGTTATTGTTTGATCCGTCGCAAAAGTGGTAAACTTCTCAACCAAACTTCTCTCCACACCTTTAAAATGACAGAATTTGATAATAATAGGGATGATGTTATGTTTCCTCATTTGATGAATGATGAGTATGAGGTCTGGGCTAAGAAGATGAAACACTGGATCATGAATAATGATAAAAATCTCTGGCAAATTATCCTTAAAGGCAACAGTAAAAAGGCTACTGGAAGAGATCACGATGGAAACATCATTATTCTTCCTCCAACGACTGCAGATGAACACATTGCTATACAAAGAGAGACAAAGGCCAGAACTACCTTGCTTAAATCTATTCCTGATGATCATGTAGCAGATTATCGTTATATGGATGACGCACGTGGTATATGGAATGCTCTCAAAGCAAGGTATGGTGGAAAGGCTGAATTCAAGAAGAGGAGCAAAGAAGCGTATACTATTGGTGATGCTGAAGAAATTGCAATGATAGGCATTACTTCTCAGGTACACAGTTGTATATTTGGTTGCAGTACTCAATATGATGCTCTTAAGTGTGAGTTTGATGATGTTAATGATAAATATAAAGAGCTTTTTATACAAGTCCAGGCCTATAAGAAAATAGTTAAAGCTTTAGAAAAACAAAAGGCCTTGTATGATCAAAACCAAATGGCTCTTGAGGAGAAAATAAATGTTTTGCAAAGAGACTTAGATAACAACACAAATAAATTAAAATTTAATATTAAAAATATGTGGAGGTTGTTGCTGAAAAAGAGGGTCTTCAAGCTAGTTTAGATTCAGAGGTGGCTAGACATAATCAGTGGCAAGAACAGGCTAAAAACTTAAATAAACTGTGGAATAGCTCAATGTCTGTTAAAAATAAGATGGGGTTAGGTTTCAAGGACTATATTGGTCCAGATGAGGTGTATGACCCCAATGACTACAGTGTTTTTAATTATGTCACTGATGAAGAAGAAGGTAAATATAGAAAACATGTTAAATACATTAAACAAGGTGAAATGCATTCAGTTCCTTCTTCTATAAATGGTATTGTTAAGTCACCCAACCCAGACTCTGACTCAGATGAATCACATATGTCTTATGGTCAAAAGTCCAATGACTTATCAGACACTGGCAGTAATTCTAACACATTTGACTCTTGTTCTCAAAATGACAAGTCGTCAGACCTAAAGTCCACTGACTATGCCTCATGTGATTCAAGTGAAAAGTCTGACTCACCTAGGCACACACCCAAGACCACACCCAAGTGCAAAGTTGTTAATGATGAGCCCAAAACAAAGACAGTTCCTTTTTCTATTGAGCACAATTTTGTTTCTAGTTCTGTTTCTGATAAGTTTATGTGTAATAAATAAAGTTGTGTTAAGAATGAGTCTTTTAAGAAGAAATCTTGTTTTGTGTGTGGTAGTAAACTCCATCTTATTAAAGACTGTGATTATCATGAGAAAAGGATGGGTGTTTCCTATGGCCAATGGACCTTTAGACCCACATGGACTAATGTTGCTAGTATTCCTCCATTTGTTCCCAAAGTCGCACATGTGAAAGCGGTAAACCAGTTCCTACTTGGTAAGCCAAAGGTGTATGCATTTGTTTCACCGATAGGTTTAATAGGCCTTTTCTAGTTCCTCGGTGGAGGATATTCTTCACCGATTACTCTTGGTTGGTGGACCAAGAATGCTAGACTTATGCCTTATAGACCTACAAGTTCTTATTTTCATCATATACACCTTATGTATCTCATATGAATATGGCACATGGTGGCGTAAGAGTAGCTATTGTTGTTAAGCCCTCAATGTGTTCTTCTTGGAAAACTCAAAGGAAAAGTTCATTCGGTACCCAAGAATAATAGTCTTTGTCGGTGCATTGAGGGAGACATAAGCCTCAAGGGAGGCTTATTGTTGTATTTTTGTATTCTAACCATTTTGCAAATTGTTGGATTCTCATAAGCCTTTCGGGAGGCTTAGTGTTTCGCTAACACTACATATTTCCTTGGTTTTTCTTCGCTTGATGGTATATTATCCATGTTTTATATTTTTTTTCTTTCTTTCTTTATTTTCTATTTTTTGTTGGTAAAAAAATCGTGTTATTTCTTTTGTTTAGTGATAAAAAAAAAAAAAAAAAAAAACTCTAAACCGTCTCGTGTTCGGTTTTACTCTTTCTTGCGTGCGTGTTTTGGTGTTGGTTAATTACCACACAACTAATGGTTTTCATCTCACCATGTCTTGCCGACACAAGAGTTGACTAGCCCACAAGATTATGGCTTGTGGTAAAGGTCATGAAATCCATAAATGGTAATCACCACCATGATGATGACGACATTCCATCAAAGAGTTGGCTAGTCCAAAAGCAAACGGTTTTTGGTAAAGACATCTCAATTCCGTTGATAGCTGTAATGGTTTGCTCAAAACCATAGGGTACTCAACTCACCCATGCTTCATTGCTGAGAGTTCGATGGTCATCAATTCACCATGGTTGTTGCCCTATTGGGTGACCAAAGGATTGGCTAGTCCTGAGCAAACGGCTACAGGTAAAGACATGTCAAATCCGTTTATGGTTGTGATGATTTGTCTAAAATCATTAGGGTTCTCCAACACACCATTGATTCACGTTCTAAGTGTTGGATTGGTTACTAGTTCACCAGGGTGATGTCATGATTCCACCAAAGGACTAGCTAGCCCAAGAGTGAGTAGCTACTTGGTAAAGGCTTATCAAATCTACTCGTTCTCGATCTTCTTTGGTTCACGGCGTCACGATCTAGGAGTTCTTTGTGGAATCTTGTTCTTCAAAGATGGTTTCTAGTCTTTGCCGATATATATAGATTTGGTTCTTCTTTGGTTACTTTATTTTGTTGCAAATGTTAAAGTATCAATCCTCATGCTTTGGAAGTTACTCATCTAACTAGAAACTTGAAGTTAACAAAGTCAAATTCAAGTTTAGGGAGGATTGTTGGGAATTTTAGAAGTTCCTACCGATGAAGTTCTACTTGACGGGTTCCTCTTGAAGCTATTGATGGTTTCACGATGATATGGTTCCCACGATATTGTATTACTTGGATATAGTTATTAAGTATTAGTTTTTAGGATTTGCATGAGCTATTTTAGGTAGTAATATGCATTTATTTTATATTTATTGTCTATTTAGGGTTCCTTGTGTATAAAAGGAACATATGGATTTTGTATTGAAGAACTCTTGAAAAAACACTCCATGAAAACATCTTTTGAGAGAGAGAGTAATAGAGATCCATAGAGGATCATTGTTTTTGATAGAAAACCTTGTTGGTAACTTTGATTGTGTTCTTATTATTCCACTGTGCACATTCAATCAATTGATGTTATTCTATACCTCCTAGTTGAACCAAGAGGGTGAAGCTCATATTTTGGATCCTAGGTTTCAACATATTTGGCATCATGTCTAACTACTACTTTGAGGTTCTTTGACCACCCGAGTAATGATCTTGATCGTTGTAACACGTACCTTATGTTAGTTAACAATAGTTATTAGTGGTAATTGTAGTTATTAGCGTTGGTTTGAGTTGTCGGGTTTTATAAGGTTTATATTTGAGCTCCTTAGATTCTAACAAGTTATGCATAGGTTATGACATTATAAGGTTTATGGCGTTGCTTGTTGCTCGTTTGCCTTTGTAAAAATTTATAACCCTAATTTTTCAAAAAATCATGAGCTTTAAAAATCTTCCAAATTTGACCAATTAAACACTGAATCTATCACACAACCAAAGTTAATTGATTGAAAACAAAGTAATTTTAAAATCCTCAAATTTTTAACGAAACCCTAATTTCTCAGAAATCGATTTAGAGCAAGATATAATCTATCTGCTCTGATACTATGTAAAAATTTATAGACAAATCAAACCAATCTTGAATCTTAATTCAAGACAATAGTAATATTCAAAATCTCAACCAAAACAAAATCACAAGATACTGATCTCAATCAGATTCAAACCAAACGACCATAACTTCACCACATCTAATATTGTGTGAAGCTTTTATCTAATTAATAATAGTACTGTTACAACAACAGAGAAACTAAAAGAATCATAAGATCAACAAGATCGAAATAAAGAGAGTTTGAAGGCTGTGAGAGGTTGTGAGAGAAGTATGTGAAAAACGACAAAATGTTATGACAACCCAAGCTAACACATATGGATTATATACTGCAACTTTAGGATCTTTCAATGTTTGACAACTCCAGCCCTTGTACTATCCAACTTCTTTCAATTCCAGTAGAAACATCGCAAAGCTTATAACTGAAATAAACAAATGACATAATTAGTCCCTTAATTATTTTTCCAGGTCAAATGTTATAATTTTAACATCCCCCTTAACCTTAACCTAGAAAATATCATATAAACCTAGTTTTGAAACCGGTTTGTCATGTTGAGCTTGGTCAAGTGTTTTCGTAAATATATCAGTTGTTTGATTAGCTGATGTAATCTTTTTAGTTTCAATTACTCGAGCCAAAATTTTATCTTTTACAAAATAGAGATCTATTTCCAAGTGTTTAGTCCTCTCATAAAAAGATTGTTGCTTGAATATCACAAAATACCTTTACAAGTATAAAATGTTCCCAACTTAAGTCCTTTAAATTTTTTAGGACCCAAACAATATCAGAAGTAATTGAAGCTAACGCATTGTATTCAGCTTCAGTTGCTGATTTTGAGAAGGTATTTTGTTTTTCACTCTTCCAGGACACTAAATAACTATCAAGACTTAAAACAAAAACCAGTAACCGAATTTCTTGTAACAACACATTTTGCCCAGTCAACATCAAAATATGCTTCTAAAGATACATTAGCACAATTGACAATATGAATTCCCATACCAGGAGACCCTTTTAAGTATCTTAAAACCTTTTGTGTAATTTTCAAATGAGAACTTAAAGGTTTATGCATGAAGTGACTTAAATAATACACTGAATAAGAAATATCAGGCCATGTATGAGACAAATAAAACAGTTTCCCAATCAACTTCTGATAATTAGTGATGTTGTCTAAAACAAGATCAGATTTAGTTGGTTCATTTGAGATAGAAACTTTTTGTTCAAGAGGAGTAAAAGATGGTTTAGAGGCAAGCACATCAAACTCAGTAAGAAGATCATGCCAGTATTTTTTTTGTGACAAACAAAGACCTTGTTCAATTTCTAATACTTCAATGCCCAAAAAATATTTAAGTTTTCCCAGATCCTTAATCAAAAACTTAGATTTTAAGAAAACTTTAAAATCGTTAATTTCTTTCAAATTATTACCAGTGATAATGATATCATCAACATAAACAAGTAATGCAACAAAGTTACCTGAATTATTCTTTGTAAACAAAGAATAATCACTCTTACTCTACACAAACCCATTTTCAAGCAAAGTATGCATTAATTTACTATTTTCATTGCATGGGTGCTTGTTTTAACCCATACAATGACTTTTTAAGTTTGCATAATGTTTTATCGTTAACATCAAAGTAACCATCAGGCAAAGACATGTAAACAACCTCATCAAGGTCACCATAAATAAAGGCATTATTATTAATATCAAGTTGAAATGTAGACTAGTTTTGTTGAACAACTATGTTAATTAAACACCCAACTGTAACTATTTTGACAACAGGAGAAAATGTCTCATCAAAATCTATGCCTTCTTTCTGGTTATATCTTTTGGAAAGAAGCCTAGCCTTATACCTTTCTACCCCATTAGCCTTGTATTTTATTTTAAAAACACTTACTTCTTATGGGTTTCCTGTCACTGGGTAAATCAGTGACTTCCCATGTATCATTTCTATATAAGGAATCCATCTCATTATTCATTGCCTCAACCAGTGCTGCTCCTTACAAGCTTCCCAATAAGTTTTAGGCTCAACACTTTTATTTAACTCAATTACAGAACACATAATTTCAGACTTTAAATTTGCATAACTGAAAAAAATTTCTAAACCAAACTTGACTCTAGAATCAACCACATAATCATTATATTTATTAGGAAACACTGAATATCTTTCAGATCTTCTAAGTGGTTGGTTTTGAACACATTGATGATGTGTATTTTGGAAAACTTGTTCAATTTATGTGTTTGTATCATTTTCATTCATGCCCTCAAAGTTAATGAATCCATCCTCTAGTGTTGCAGCTATCTTATTTCCATTTGAAGACCCATTGGAACCCTGAGAATGCCCCAAATCATTCTCATTTTGGTCAATAATTGGACTGCCATATTGGAAAGAGTTTTTGCCTCACTTAGAGGGGTAACATTTGGATATGATCATCATTGGGCATGTCAAGGTCCTCATATACAACTTCATTAAAGAAGTTTAAATGATCCAAACTTTGATCATCACTTTTATCCACATAAACTGTCTTAGTCTTACAAGGAAACACATTTTTAAAAAAATTTAACATTTCTAGAAAACACAATGATGATGGATTTCAGAACAAGTTTTAATATTTATAATAACCCGTCTACCTATGGTCTACCTATGCATTAACAGGCAGTGTACCCGGTCATGAGTAGTCTAGATGTCGGTAAAACCGAGGTCGTCCTAAGAGCTATGTGTGCGGTTTCTAACTTGAGTTTCTAATGTCACTTAAAAAGGGGGTTTTTGATTATTAAACCAATGAAAACAAAATAAAATGCGAAATAAACTAAATGCAAGACACTCAATGAGTAGAAATGTATTAGCCTAGTTACTAGTACTATTATGTCATAATCCGGTTTTCCTATTAATGCCTTCTAACGCTTCATGTGGGGGTAAATGTCACTAGACATCCTTTGGTCAATTCTTCTAGCCTATAAGTCTAGATTCCTATCTCACCGTAATTACTCGATGGAAATCGCGAGAAACCTATCCTTAGATATTATGTACCAACTATCTTCTAGACCTATTCTTAGTGCATGAAGCACTAAACCCGACATGGTCGGCTCTGAGGTTCCCTTATTTATAAAGTATCTCCACTAGGTAGGTGATCCTATGGTCAATTCTCATACAAAGAAGTGGTAGTCCTATGGTCAACTCTTACCACCCCTCACAACCTACTCGGCTAGGGTCCTATGGTCAATTCAAGCTAGCCTTATAGATACTACCAAACTTAAACACTAACGAAACAAGGGTGTTCACGAAAGGCTAAGAAAGCAAACACATAAAACAATTATAAAGCAAGAAAACACAAATCAAGGCATTAATAAATTCATAACTAGGCTAACACATGAAGTGTATAGCCTCTCATGTTGTAAAGTAAACAAACAAAAATAAATAAAACATTGATTGAATTAAGGTGTTTGATACAATTACATGAAGATTGACTAATACAATTGATGAATTGAAGTGAATTCTTCATTGAAAAATGGTGGATGATTGTTGGAAATTGCCCTGGAATGGTGCCTAGTCGACCCCTTTGAAGGGGGGAAGAATACTAAAAAATGTTGATTTAGGGATGTATTTATAGGCCTAGAAAAAGTTACGGCGTAACCTTAAGTTCGGGTTGCGCCGTAACTATTTTTATTTAAAAATAATCCATCAAGTAGCAAAGTTACGCTATAACCGAGTCGATTCGGTTACGGTGTAATCACCTCGTACTTTTTGTTTCCATCATTTAGAAACTTTCATTGACTTGTACGCATTTAACCCCTGAAGTAGCACATGGTATGATCTAAGATTTTGGACTAACCATGCAAACGTGATAAGTGTATAGCTTTATAAGTGGATACGGACTAAAGGCGAAATATACAATAGGCTTTTATGACAAAAAGCATACAACCTGACTTATAATTGAAATAGGGGAATAAATGGTTGAAAAAAGCATACAACCCCAACCACAAATATGGATCTCACGTGTGTATTTATTTGCATCATTTTCCCATATCTCATCTCATTTTACTCCTCATTTTTAGATCTTCACCATATTTTGCATCACTTTCTTCTCATTATGTTGAGTAGTAATAGACCTAACCTCGACCAAATAATTGATGATCAAGAATGGTCAAATGTGATACTAAAGGAGGTAATATTCCCAGAGATTTACAAGAGATATGGCCCAAATGTTGAACTGAAGATGCAATTGCCAGCTGAAATATTGGAAGATCTAAGACGAGAGGTATACAGTGAGGAACAAGAACAAGCTGTTAAAGCAAGTGCTAGTGTTAAACTTAAGGCACCACAGTCGCAAGTTGATGGTCCTAGTAGCATTAGCAACATTGTAGGGAACCAACCTAGAATAGAGGAGACACGTAGAGGAAACTCAACCATATGACAATACTATAATGATGAACCAAAGAAACAAGGAAAAATGGAAACAATTGTAATAGGCTACTTTTTTATGTGATTAGATTTTAGACAATGTGGTTTATGTACATTATTTTGTTTTTAACCCAATATATTTTGTGTTTTGCACTTATGTTTTCCAAAAATGTGATGACCTTTGTTTTTGGTTTGCAAAAATGTTGATGACCTTTGTTTGCACATTCTTAATAATAGTGTAAGTTTCAGGGACCAATGGTGTAAATTACTGTTTTTTGACATATTGATATGATATGTTGCATGGGGAAGAGTATGAAATGATTACTCACTATTCTCCTTGAGGGCACGTTTGGTAGAGAGAATTTGAAAGAAATGAAATGAATCAGAGAATAGAATCTCAGAGAATGGAAATCAGTAGAGAATTTTATTCAATTCTAATGTTTGGTAACAACAGAGACTTGACCCGAGAAATGAAATAAAATAAAAAAATAAATAACATTTTTCATATGAGACTCACATGTATTTGTTTGTTGATATTCTAATATTAAAAAAAAAATTAAATAATTATTTTTTTAATAACAATTCTAAAAATTTAATTTTTTTAAATAATTATATTTTTTTTTAAATTATTTTAAAATCTTATTTAAAAAAAATTATTTTAAAAAAAATATTTAAAAAAAAATATTAAAAAAAAATATTTTTTAAATTCTATTTACTTTCTTTAATTTTTTTTAAATTATTTTTTTAAATAATTATTTTAAATTTTTTTTAAATTTATTTTTCAAAAAAACTTATTTTTTAAAAAATTATTTTAAAAATGTATTTATTCTTTTTATAAAAAAAAATCTTACAAAATACTCTCATTTCTCCTATTTCCCAACTAAAAGTAGTGGAAATAAAAGTTACAAAATTACACTATCAATTCTCCACAAACTCTCCACAATTCTCCACCTTTTTATTTCTCTAACATACCAAACAAAGGAATTTGATTCATTTCCATTTCTCTATTCTCATTTCCCTCTACCAAACATGCCCTGAGAGTCTCGATGACTAGTTACTCTTGAGTCAATAAGGTTTATGATGTTTATGACCCATTAATTTATGTATTGTTTGTGTCTTCTACAGTTGTATCCATTTATTTTTTGACTTATATAAAGTCAAACAAAAGTCACTTGTAAAAAAACAGGATCACAAGCAAATATTACAATAAGTGAAACAAAAAGTCACTTGTAAAAAGTACTTGAAACTGAAACTGTCCATTAGAAATGTTGTACAAAAGAAATTGTCCATACATGTTGTACAAAACACAACACATAATTTGCCAAAATGTACCCATACATAAACTACCATCATAAACTACCATTATAAAATGTCCATTACATCAATAAAATAGCTAAACACATAGCAACAACCATCATAACCTGCTCGTAATCCATCCTATTTTTTCCCAACTTCCTTGCTTGTAGATCATCTTTAGGTTTTCTTATTCCAAAAGTTTTATCACCAATAGCTTCCCAAGTTTTAACTGCTGCAAGGCCTAGAATGCAATTCCTTATTGGATGGGGTCTTGTACCAGAAACCCTTGGAGTTGAAACCTTATGATCTGCAACCTTTGACATGGATACTATTTTCACTTGAACCTGCCGTTTTGCATCATAACTGTCATCAAAATAACTTGAATCACCACTTGAGTCAGAACTTGATGAATGATTTGTTGGCAAATACCATGGCAACATCTTTGGTTTAGAACTAAAATGTTTTTTTAGAGCAAAAACTGAAAGGTTTACTAGCATGCTTTCTGCTTGTATCCTCATCAAACTCAAGGCTAGTGTCAGAGTCAATGATGTATTCTGAGCTTGTACCAGACTCAATTAGTATGATTTCTACATCACATAATAAACATCTTGAATCAGAGTCAATGCATACAACATCTAAATGCATACAACAAGCATACCATCATGACTTTATTCAAGAAACATACCCTCATGACTTAATCCAAGCAAAGCAGCATAACACATTACAAAAAGCATACCCGTGTGACTTTATTCAACAAGCATACTCTCATGACTAATATCTAATACTACTAGCATTAGGGTTTTCAAAATTACCTTTGTTGACCTCTTTTTGTTGATCTGGTTTATGTGACTGCTTGACCCTTCCAAACACATCTTCAAGCTTTGCTATCGCCTTTGCCTCCTTTGCCAGTTTTGCCTCATTTACCTCCTTTAGACTATCGAACAGAACTTCAAGCTTTGATATTTTCTTGCCAAGTTCTTCTAGATTTTCTATTCCATTCTCTATAAATGTGTGTAGAAACATTAAGTCTCCACAAATAATAAACACATATACTTCAAAAAATCAAAACATGCAACATATATACTAACCTTTAGCAACATCATGTTGATTGTTCTTCATTTGCCACAAGTCTTCAAGTATCACCTCAACCACCATTTATTCCCATATTTACCAAACACATAGGCAACCTTAGCATTTGTTACCACCATTTTTCTAAAATCCTTATTTTTTTGAAAAAGAAACTGCCATTGATTGGGTTACTTGAAAAAATAGATTTACAATTGTGAGGAATGAGAATGAGGATGTGTGTGTGTTTACTTGAAAAAACTTGTTAGGTGAAGATGGTAAGTGATAAATGCAGTGAGGGAATATCATAAGTTTCATAACTTTTTATATTGAGTATGTCGATTTAAACTACATTTCATATTCATTAATTATCAAATATAGTATACAACTTTAGTCACTATCTAGTAAGACGTGTGACTTTTCCAAACAGAATAAATGATAAAATTGCCTACCTTAATATCATAACTTTTCATCTTCAATTTTCCTATAAATTTATAACTTTCTAAACAATATCATACACAACAAATTACATCTATAATATATCAAAAATGTCATCAACAATTGGATGTGATGTTGGATTGCAAGAGAAAGAACCGAAACAAGTACAAAAATAGAAGAATAAGATACTTATCAAATAGATTTTCAAGGGCAAATATAACTTGAAAGAAGTGGTACGATTTGAGATCCGACCATGAAACACAAACACAATAACATATTACCCGTTTTCAGATCCGACCATGAAACCCAGCTAACACAGTCCAATTCCCAACGTGTCTTTCATGTTTTTTTTATTTGTTTGTGTCTTCTAAAAATCAACTTGCAGTTCAACTTGTTAATTTTCAGAGAACACAAAGCATATCACAAAAACGGACACAAAGACAATATCAATTGACTAGTATGAAAATCATACTTTTGAAAATAATTGATACACACATAAGTGGATTTTTAGAAGTGAAAAAGATAGAGTGGATGGTGTGAATGTGTGTATGAGATGAATATAAATCTCAAAATGTATTAGTGTTTTTGATCGAATATAAAAGTAGAAACGTAACACGAAAAAAAAGTAAGTACCAAAACTACATATAGTAAAGTGGCATGCATAGTATCAAACACATAACAAAAAGCTAAAAACAAATATTTTGACAAAATTGCCTCATGTGTTGCGCATATGAGGACCGAGATAACGAGCGAAACTAACGATCGTTAGAAATTTGGACCAGTAACGTAATATTTTTTAAATCATGGACTAAAAAAGCAATAATTCCCGCTTTTGGATGTTGTATAAAATCTGACATAACTTTAAGGACCAACGATGAAATTTACTCAAAAATTTATTGTTTAGAACTTGGAATTTGACATTTATTATAAGAGACAAACCTAAAATTTGAATTATACGGTTAGAAATGACCTAATTACATGAAAATATAGTTTTTCTTGACGGATGGATTACATTTTTAAACAAAAATTGTAACTCGATCTCAAAGATATTCGTGCCAAATATCCCCTAACCACGTTTTGTTTAATTCATATTTGTCGTGATAGGTTTGAACAATAAACACGACGACCAAAAAGTTGCGAGATCGTGTTAGGACCACCTAATATAGTAATATATGTAGATGTTGAAGCAAATGCATGTCGCTTTAAATAGTTATGGAATAGCTAGGACTCTTGGTGAATGGTGATCAATAGAGTATGTAACTACGTGAAGTCGATAGTCAAAGCTAGATTTCACTTAACAATGAAACGTACAAGAAACCCAAGAATCTTTTTAGTGGCGTGTATTATCATGTTGAACAGTAAACATACATAAATTTGAACATGATCTCTAAGATATCCTAAATACCGTCAAAGCGTAATAAATACACTTATTAGGTCGCTGAAACATTAACTCATTCTTTAAAGCCAGGTCCTTAAAGAAAGGTTCGACTGACACCAAAAGATGCATGAGATCGGTGTTCTCACCGATTTACATCTTTTAGAGTTATTACTCCGTAATATGCAACATGCGAAACCATGCAAAGTTCATCTACATCTTTTATGACTCCTTTCCAAAATTTTATTAGAAAGTATTATTTACTCGATGTATAATTTTATATTCGTTTGAGAATAACGAGAGCGTGGGATTCGAGAGATTTGGGGGATATGAATATGATCATATCGTGATTCGTTCGTGGATAATAATACAAATGAAGTAAATTAGAAAAGATTAAAAAATTAAAATATATATATATATATATGAAAATAAAGATATGGTTGACTTCTAGTCAATTGACTGTGGCCGCCGTGATCGAGATGATACGTGGTAAATGGAAAAACTTGACCACGCACCTACGAATAAGATCGATAGTCTAGCTAGCCTCATTTTTATACTACTTTTTCACGTGGATTAAAATATATGACTCACGACTTCACGAATGCAAATATTATATATTTGGGAAATCATGCATGGACTTAAAAACATATGACATGATCTTGATAGTTTGTAAATTAAGTGAGTTCTTGTTTACAATTATTAAAATAATGTCACGTACTTTTAAGTCTACAATTAAGTCCACAATTAAATCCATGCATCATTTCTCTATATATGTTTCAACTTATAACTAGAGATGAATTAAATGATCAACTGTACATCTATATCTATACTACTTATAATGCATCTTGTACCTTCCCTCCTATTAATTTTTTAAGATTTCTTAATATAGAACTTTTAAACAAATACAAGTAAAAAATCATAAGTTACAACTACTTGAAGCACAAATAAAACTAAAAAAATACTATTCAACATATACAATTAATACACTATTTAATCTTCCCTTTCACTAAAATATACAACCATTTAACCACAATGTATAATCTAATCAAGCTACTAAGCCAAGCACTTAAAAATAAAGCCATTAGGCTGCCCGCAGTGGTCGGTCGACCGATTCGGTAGCCATTGTGTGATCGAGTCGCCGCCATTACAACATGAGGGTCGAACTGGGTCAGTCGGCTCCAAAATTGACGAAGGGTTCATCCCCTCGACCGATAACTCACTCGACTAAAAAACAAAAAAGTGAAACGTTACATTATTGAAAAAACATTTTTAACTTTGTAAGATTTTTTTTTTTTTAAAATTTCACCCATTGGTCACTCCCCAACTCACAAGAATACCAAAGATCTACCAGACTGAAACGAAAATGAAACTAAACAAGATCTCCGTTATTATTATTTCTAAATTAATTGTTAAAAAAGTATTACAAGATAACATCACATTCTGGAAAATTCGATCAAAGCAGACCGTCGTCACATCGCAGACGACTGCATACCGCATCATCATTTTAAGATCCTGTTAGATATATTGATCAAAACTGGCTATGTTGATTTTCATTTGGTTTTAAGAATCAGATGAAGTCACCAAGTATACATGAAGAATGTTTTTCCCGACATCATAATATGTGATTTTCTAATGAATATCTTTCTATGTGTTTTCATTTTCCACTAAGCTTTTAGTATAAATGTAATTATTGGTTATTTTGAACGAGTGAATTGAGTGGAATGGTCAAAACCCGACAACTTAACTTCCTTATGGTCCCAAAAATCGTGACGAAATTCAACCATATATTGTGGGTGAAAAATTAAGATCTTAAGGACCATGTGGTCTTTTTTTGCCAAAAGAGGACAAGACATTATGAGTAGTAGTCTCTTTAAAGTATTTATAAAGAAATTCAGTTTTACATTACTGTAATATTTTTAATCTTAAAATGTGTTTTCTTACATTATATTTTTTTATAGTCTCTACGGTTTATATAAACCATTCAACCTATAATTCTTTTTTCTTTTGTGTCTATATTTCGATTTCAAATGTTTGTTTTTACATTACATTATCTGGATCGAATATTGCACTACTTTAAATTTATAAATGACGCAAATGTTTTTATAGTGTCTTTATTAGTTTTCTAGGTTAAAAAGTGGGTGTTATTCATCTAATAAGCGGGTCAAAATTCGCGTTTTATTAGTTTCTACATCACTACAATAAAAAAACGATCAATGATATGAAACCTTAAAACCGATTCGCGTTTTATTAATATAATATTTTGTTGCACAAAATTCCATCATCTACGAGTGAAAAAAAGGTGTTGAATAAGAAAGTAAAGATTTTAGGAGTCCCAACGAAATCTTTTTGTGGGCTCCATTATAAATCCACATTCCTCGTTGGACTTATGTCGATACCATATTTTTCTTTAAACATTTTTAATAAGGAAAATATATTTTTTACCTTATTAATATTCTTTTTGAAAACTTTCCTGTGATCTCTTTTAGTGTCATAGATCTTAATAGTATACTCAAATGATTTACCCAAAGTTGTTATAGAACAACAACATATCCGTCCTCGATAAGATTGGATATGTTGTTGTTGCATTTGCATTATTCACATTTTTTAACCAGCGTTTCTGATTTTTTAACCAACTTGTGAGTAACAAATATGAAGTTTTATTATAATTAAACTATCATCATTAACTTCACTTATTGTCAATTTAACATCTTTGATGGATTGATTTACCAAACTATGATGATTATTATTAATCTTGACAACTTCCTAACATATACATTTCACAAACTCGTATTTCATTTGTATTATTTTCATAGGTAAAAATGCATATATATCCTTCTGAAAGTGAATAATTGCATCTATATCCTTTGTACAATTTTTTTATGCACATTTTACAATGCTTTTTATGCATGCTTTGGATATATATATGCAATTTTGCATTTTCGGAAGGATATATATGCAAAAGCCCCTTTCCATATATTTCACGGATTACATGTGAAGTGTTATGTTATAAGTATATGATATATGACAAAATTGAAATTCAATTTCAGTAACATGTTGCAATAGATTGAGTGCTGCCAATCACGAATCAAGATAGACTGAAAAAAATGACATACATTTCTGTATGCTCCTGGTATGTTCATTTCATAGTACATAACAAGTAAGAAGAGTCGTCTCTAGGTTTAAGTAAGCATGAAAAAAAATAGGTGAGGTTTACGAAGTTTCGTAATCAAGATGACACCAAATGACTATATACATTGATATTTCGCAAGGATGTGTAAGTTTTCCAATGTAAAACAAAATAAATTCGTTTTCAATATTTTTACGGATTTTATAGTTTTTAATCATTTCCATTTTAATAAGACTAATATTGATAATGAAGTTTCCTGCTATGGATTGCAGTTTGATGTGTAAGTAAGCATGACATCAAGCTGCTATTATGCATCAAGGGGTGTTTGGTTCCTATGATCATTTTGGAAACAATCCTTTAAAAAGAATATACATGGGTGATTTTCATGAATAACCTGCAAATGTTAATGATTGGTTTATCCAATTTTCTCATATTTCCATCCTGGAAATTGAGAAATCTTATGCTTGCTTCAATTGATGGCCTTGTACCTTGGACTATTTGAGCCTGTTACTAAGTGTTTCTAACCATGATTCTCTGTTGGTCTTTGTTAGATACTGTGAGTCTATGTTGGAATATACTTATGTAATGAGTTGTAATTGTTCCATAAAGTAGGTATCCAGTTTAGGAGGGTAAGTAAGCACGAAGGGCAGTGTATGAAGCTTGAAATGGTGAGGATTGAAAGATGAGCCTACTTGGTCTAATCTATACATTGCCATAGGAGGTAAGGTTTGTTTTGTCCGTCAAAGTGAGTATTTCTAGGGTTCTTAAGCCTTTTGTAAAGAGGAAAATGTAGGAATCCTAGAAGAGCCCTTGATTGGATGAGTGAATGGGGGCTATAGCCCACACAATGATGCCTACCCACCTCTCTAATTGATTGTTGTGGATGTTGGTTGAACGATCAAGTTGGATGTGGATGTGGATGGGAATGTAAATTGTGAGGCTATGGTCTTGGTGCAACATTATTTGGGTGAATTAAAAGTGTCAAGACTAGATCTTAATATGAAAACTTTCCTATGATCTCTTTTAGTGTCAAGACTAGATCTTTATACTATACTCAAATGATTTACCCAAATATTTTTAGAACAACAACATATCCACCCCCGACGGGATTAGGTATGCTGTTCTTGCATTTGCATTATTCACATTTTTTAACCATCGTTTCTGACTTTTTAACCAACTTGTAAGTTAAAAAAGTATGAAGTTTTATTATAACTAAACTATCATCATCAACATCGCTGATTGTCAATTTAAAATCTGATGACAGATAGTATGTATAACGGGCCCACTAGACCCAATACACACTATACACATACTGGGCCCAGGCCCAATAACGATAAAATAACTACTGATAAGGTTTTAAAAGGTACCTTTTTGAGGGGTCATTTAAGCCCTTATTCGATCACTTTGTATCCGTTATTGCTTAATATCGTTCCTTTTCACTTTTAGGTCTCTTGAAGGCAAATCTTTGGAATGATGCTTATTTGGACGAAAAGCGCGAATATACAAGAAAATGGCCAAAGTCGAATCGAGACACTCAAAGTCTTTGAAACATAAGGCGACGGCGCCATGCTATCCGCGACGCCGTCCGGAAGGAATTTTTGACGGCTCGGAAGAAAAATTGCATGTTTTCAAGGGACGGCGTCAGTTCTAAAGGAATAGGCCGTCGCTACTCAGACGGCCTAGATGCGCCAAGACGGCGTCGAGTGAAGGGGCGGCGTCACGATCATATAGGTGGCGCGTCGCAAGGTTTACGTGGCCAAGACGAAACCCTAATGAGCGGCGACACGGCCGCCACGAAACATAAGTGGCCGTCGCGCTTGTAATCTTATATATAGAATCCGAATTTTTCGGTTTTGTGTGTAGTCTTTGGAGTAAAACCTAAAACCGAACCAAGGCTTTCTTGTGCGATTTTAGGGTTCTAAACCCTATTATACATCAAGATAAGTATTTACTTCATTAATTTAATTATGTCTTTGATTATTTGTGTGTATGCTTGCATGTTCTCCATGTCCCGCTAATTTATTTGTGTGTTTGCTTAGGAATATGAAACTTAATTATTGAATATTGATTGGTTGATACTTATCTTAGTTGACTAATGATCTAGAGTGCGCTAGATTATTCGTTGTGTACTTAATGCTTGACATTTCTTTGTGAACTTTAGAATATAATTATCTAGGTAATTGTAGGATAAAGTATTCAAGGACAACCGTAGAGTAGGCGCCTATAAATCACTAGAGGATTTGTAAACAAGACCCTTTGGTAATTTCAAAGAGTTAGGAAATAAGCACGCCCTATAGCCTTAGAATCACAACGCAACTAGGAATAAGGACGTGACAAATCAACCATCAATAGGAGATAATTAAGGAGTAGTAAAACCTAAGTAAACACATCTTTAAACTATCATACGAGTACACATCAATTAGACATAGACTATCACAACCTTAGCTTAGATAATTAGATAATAGTAGAGTAATCGGTAGCAACACCAACCCCCAAATCCAATACCCGAGATTCGTACCTTTTCATTTTCTAAAAAAAATATAAAAATACAAAAATAATCTTCCTCAACCTCAACCTTAGCGTAGTAACTTCTCACTAGCATTCCTATTCCCCAGAGAACGATATCAATACCCGTAAGCACCCTAATTACTACACTACAACGATTAGGTTCAACGCCTAGGGTGTTATAAAACTTGCTCAAGAAAAGGAAGTTTCCTTGACCCGAACGACGCGCGTGTGGCGTTATCAAGTTTTTGGCGCTACTGCCGGGAATAGAATAGCTAGTTAGTAGTCCACCTCGTTTAGGTTTCTTTGCTTGATTCCTATCAAGTAAATTTTTCTCATTTTTAGCTTTCTCTTAGTCTATCCCCCTTCTTCGTGACCTTTGTTCGTAATCCCATCACTTTTCACCATGGAAGGTGACAACCAACCACCACTCATCAACCCACCACCAAACGACCCGCCAAGAGCCCGTACTCTTGGTGAGTACTCGAGACCAAACCACCTAGGTTATAGGAACACCATTGAGCTTCCCGACCAAGCCCAAACTACGGCCCTGCGATCCGACACCATCCGGTTGGTGCAAAACGGATGTGCATTCCATGGACTTCGTTCCGAAGATCCAAATCGACATCGAGGATTTCCTCAAAATTGTCGATTCCATCGACCTTGATGCTACTACTCGGGAGACCACGCCGTCTCTTCCAATTCTCTCTACGGGACCAAGCTAGTAATTGGCGAGCGACTTCCCACGGCTCCATCTCAAGTTGGGATGATCTTACTACGCTTCCTTGCTCAATTTTCCCACCGGGAGAACCACTAAGCTTAGGAATGACATCTTGATGTTCCAACAACGTCAAGGTGAATCTCTCTGAAGCATGGACCCGATTCAAGGACTTACTTCATAAAGTCCTCATCATGGCATTGATCTTTGGCTCCAAGTCCAAATCTTTTATGATCATGTCAACTTTCCCACTAAGCGATCCATTGACCAAGCGGCCGGTGGAAAACTTAGTGATTTCACCGCTGAAGAATCATGGGAAATAATAGAGGACCTTGCCCTCTATGACAACGAAAGTTAGGATGACCCCGTGAACTTCCCAAAACCGTCAAGGCAATCTCCTTGCCTCCTCCCGACCGTAGGATGATTGAACTTGAAGATCAAGTCAAATTCCTCATGAGTTCCTACAAAATCCTAAGTCTTCACGACAAGTGAATCAAATCACTCTACCTTGTGAGTTATGCGGTGGTCCCCATGACACTCGTGATTGCTCAAGGCTCTCGAACAAGCTTTTGCGGACTACGCCCATACGCACCGACGGAGCGGGAGATAAGTGGTACACTTTCAAACCCGAACAAAATAACTTAGGAAACTCATACAACCCCTCATGGAGAAATCACCCTAATCTTAAGTGGAACCAAAACTCAGCACACCCCAAAGCTCATCTAGTTCGCCTATGATTCAATTCTTCTAATACCGGGAACCCACTAATATTGAAGCAATTGCATCTAGATTTTGTCATCCCAAGAAACTCGATTGAATAAGCTTGAAGCCGAGTTTAAGCAAAAGCAGCGAGATGACAACCAAGCTTGATGCCTCTTAAAAGCCTTCAATGAGCGGAAATTGGAGCACTCCCAGTGATACCATAAAGAACCCAAAGTGAATTCGATTGCATCGACTTCATGTTCTAGTTCATCATGGGAGAACACACATTCATGCCCCTCTCACCCAACGGTTCATTCGGTAAATGCTATCAAAAGGGTTCCAAGTCATCCAAGAAATACCAAGGCCCGGCACCTTTGGTAAAGCCTACTCCGAGAAACCCGTTAGCCAAGAATCCAAACCTAGTTTAGAGGAGGAATACAAGGAACTCTATCAAGAGAAACCAA
This sequence comes from Chrysanthemum lavandulifolium, assembly GCA_022545495.1. Lineage (NCBI taxonomy): Eukaryota > Viridiplantae > Streptophyta > Magnoliopsida > Asterales > Asteraceae > Chrysanthemum > Chrysanthemum lavandulifolium. The sequence continues at coordinate 215,134,903 of CM040242.1, forward strand.
TTCTTGAAGTCTCGGCTCATGCACCTTATTATAATGCTTTAAAAGAAAAATATGAGTTAGAACTTAGGCTTGGGAAACATGGGTCCGCTTTGTGCGAAACAACTTACCTAAGAAGTTAGATGATCCCGGCTATTCACTCTTCCGTGTAGACTTGGAACTTCAAGCCACTCGATGCTTTAGCCGATTTGGGATCATGCATCAATCTCGTTCGTTGTCCCTTCATAGAAGCCTCAACTTAGGTAAAATTGAACCAACGAAACTATCTTAGGATTAGCGGACGGTAGTATAGCACGTCCGTTGGAATAATAAAGGACATGGTAGTACATGTAGGAGAGTTGACTCTTTTGGCCGACTTTCATGTGCTAGACATGAATAAGGACCCGACATGCCCATTACTAGTTGGAAGAGGATTTTAGCTACCGCTAGTGCCATCATCGATTGTAAGATGTCCAAAATAGTGGTAGGAGAGGGGAGTGCTAGATCGGTTTACGATGTCAAAAGGCATTCGTACTACAAGGATGAGGAAATCCCACAAGAGATTAGGTTGGATAGAGAGCCTTCTCGATATGGACCGTGGATTGAGAAGAACATCATAGGCCCCCAAAGACCTTTTTACCTTGATAAGGCCTTTGCTAGTGTAGCAACTTTCCAAGAACAAGAATTGGCTAGGGATATAGAAGTGAACCCGTTCGAGGACGCCTTAGTATTTAGGAAGATGACCGAGTTCCTAGGATGCTTGCCCGTTAATCTTGTCATGAATAAATGGATAGTTGAGAAATCCGAACACATGTGGGATTGGAATAGAACACCTAGCGATGGTAATGGAAGGTGGCACATTAGGATACAAATCTATGATCCCGATGGTGAGATGTTTGAAAAGGCATATTTAACCGAACGTACTACTAGGAACTTGAATGATAAGTTTGATCCCTACGACATTGTTGAGGATAGACTTACTTATATCGATGCGTAGGGTAGGACTACGAGTCTAGCTACAAGACTCTTAAATAAAGAAAAGCGCTTAGTGGGAGGCAACCCATGCTTAATTGTTTGCTTGTTAGTGTCATATATCTTTTATTAATTGTTTGTCCTCATGTTTGAAATTGTAAAATGCTTTATTTTGTTTTTAACCTCGTCTTAATTACATATAAACGTATTTTACATAAAGGATAAGTGTAGGAGGATTACACACGTTTTCATAAGAAACGTGAACATGAGAATAACAATTAACTAAAAGATATATATGTTTGTTTGTTCGAGTCAAATGCTTGTATCGAGTCATAATGGATGTTTTTGCGAGAAGTTTTCCAGATTCTAAAGATGTAAATTTTCCGAATTTTTCCGAAAATCGAGACCGCTTTTTGTCGGGATAACTTTGGCGTCAGATTGCAACGACGGCGTCGGGAAGGAATAAAACTTGACTTACTTTTCTCGTTTTCGAGCTACTTGTAAAATTTTGGAATTTTCGGATCTTAACTTTCAAAACAAATTGTAAACATCCATTCCACAAGCATTATATCCTAGTTTAAATCGAGTCTTATGTATATTATTACACGATTTTACGCGAAGGTTTCGTTTGTTTTCTTCTAGTGTGCGGTGTTTAGTTTGTCAAGAAGAAGTTACACAAGTTAAGAAGGAGCCTTTCACGCAAAAAAAACTCTTCTTGGAAAAGATTTAACCACCACTTTTACGGATCCTACCGAGCTAATCAAGGAGTATTAGTTTCTTCGCTTTTAATTACCTTCTATTATCATAACTTTGATATTTTCGGGAACATTGGGGACAATGTTCGGTTTAAGTGTAGGAGGGAAAATAAACGGAACTTTGAAACTATGCTTATCCTTGACTGCTTGCTTTGTCCAAGTGTATTTGTGTAATAAACCATGAGAAAATGTAGGTTAGGGTAATTTTAGCCAAATTTAAAATTTTTTCATGACGATAGGAGTGGGCCATTAGTCTTAACAAAAGCGTCTCATGGATAGGAAGTTGCATGACTAGCACAAAACCCTTTACCACCTAAATTCCACCCAAAATGTGAGGATCGCCCTTAGATTAGTAGAATTAAAGCATTCATCTTTAATGCTTAGAGTGTGAACCGGTAGTATATTAGATTCTAGAACTTGTTTTGTGATGCACCCGAGATCGCTAGTGAGACTACACTTGTGTAGTTAGGAATAACTAAATGATAAGAGGCATTAGGATAAACCCTTGTTTGACACACGTAATATAATTACTTCTTCCATATCGGTTGAGTAATTCCCCACACCCTTTGCGTTGTACTCATCTTTAGTACACGATACCCTAGTTAACCCTCGAGCCTATCCTTTCGCGGTTCTCGTGATGTTTCGGTTTTCCGAATATCAATGAAGAGCATTGTTTACACCCCACCCCAAATATACACCCAAATCGCCTTAGCCTACCTTTATTGCACTCACTTTAGTGCAATTTATGTTATCACCCAAAACCCTTAGTTCAATTATCCGGTTGCTTGCATGAGTTGCTAAGTCGAGTCATATCCTTTGTATACGATTTTGGGATGATTGGGATTCATGGAAAAGTTAAAGTTTATGAAACATAGGAAAGAGAACGTTAAACTCAAATTCCCTTTGTTTGCATAATAATGTACTCCAAGTGTTTTGATCTTTTCAATTCGGGTCAAATTAGTGTTAGAGTAATAAAACTCAAGTGTAGGGATGTGTCTATAAATCCCTATCATTTTGATGTACCGTAGAGGATGGTAGAGTAAAAGTGTATGCAAAAAAAAAAAAAAAAAAAAAAAAAAAACACCATACTAGCTACCATCCTACATCTATCTTTTAAATTATGTTTGTTTATTTTCGTTGCCTAGAGTTTTAGAGTGTCGAGTCTTGGCTTAGCAACGCCATTCTTCGTATACTTGCAACATAGAGATTTTGACTATCCACCACTAAATAGCCTATCCCACCAAACCCTTCATTTCCTACCGTAAGCCTAACATTACAACCCTTTAAAAGACCTCTTTGATAGTCTTTCCTAGGTGCTTACACCTAAAGCGACGGAGGTTTGATCTATTCTCAAGCCTATGGTAATCTATGTACTAGGACCGGTTAATGAGTGTTTATCTTCCATTTCCGATTTGTTATATTTCATATATACACCGAGAGAGATGCGAGTATCCAAACACCCCATGTGAGGTGCTAGTATGTAATTCCGTGCTTGTTATGACTTTGCGGGGCTTATATGTGTTGTGGACCGCTTTGAATGGATGCTTCATGACCCCTAACTTATAAATTAATTGGCTAAAGCACATTTGCTTGAGGACAAGCAAATACCAAGTGTAGGGATATTTGATAAGGTTTTAAAAGGTACCTTTTGAGGGTCATTTAAGCCCTTATTCGATCACTTTTGTATCCGTTATTGCTTAATATCGTTCCTTTTCACTTTTTAGGTCTCTTGAAGGCAAAATGTTGGAATGATGCTTATTTGGACGAAAAGGCGAATATCTGAAGAAAATGGCCAAAGTCGAATCGAGACACTCAAAGTCATTGAAACATAAGGCGACGGCGCACATCTTATCTGCGACGCCGTCGGAAGGAATTTTGACTACTCAAAAGAAAAATTGCATGTTTTCAAGGACGACGTCATGTTCTAAAGGAATAGGCCGTCGCTACTCGACGGCCTAGATGCGACCAAGACGCGTCAGAGCGAAGGGGACGTCACAATCATAAGGTGACGCCGTCGCAAGGTTTACGTGGCCAAGACGAAACCCTAATGGCGGTAATACACGGCGCCACGAAACAAAAAGGTGACGCCGTCGCAGATGTAATCTTATATATAGAATCCGAATTTTTCTGTTTTTGTGTGTAGTCTTTTGGAGTAAAAACCTAAAACCGAACCAAGGCTTTCTTGTGCAAGATTTTAGGTTCTAAACCCTATTATACATCAAGATAAGTATTTACTTCATTAATTTAATTATGTCTTTGATTATTTGTGTGTATGCTTGCATGTTCTCCATGTCCCGCTAATTTATTTGTGTGTTTGCTTAGGGAATATGAAACTTAATTATTGAATATTGATTGGTTGATACTTATCTTAGTTGACTAATGATCTAGAGTGCGCTAGATTATTCGTTGTGTACTTAATGCTTGACATTTCTTTGTGAACTTTAGAATATAATTATCTAGGTAATTGTAGGATAAAGTATTCAAGGACAACCGTAGAGTAGGCGTCTATAAATCACTAGAGGATTTGTAAACAAGACCCTTTGGTAATTTCAAAGAGTTAGGAAATAAGCGCCTATAGCCTTAGAATCACAACGCAACTAGGAATAAGGACGTGACAAATCAACCATCAATAGGAGATAATTAAGGAGTAGTAAAACCTAAGTAAACACATCTTTAAACTATCATACGAGTACACATCAATTAGACATAGACTATCACAACCTTAGCTTAGATAATTAGATAATAGTAGAGTAATCGGTAGCAATACCAACCCCCAAATCCAATACCCGAGATTCGTACCTTTTCATTTTCTAAAAAATATAAAAATACAAAAATAATCTTCCTCAACCTCAATCTTAGCGTAGTAACTTCTCACTAGCATTCCTATTCCCCAGAGAACGATATCAATACCCGTGGCTTACCCTAATTACTACACTACAACGATTAGGGTTCACGCCTGGGTGTTATAAAACTTGCTCAAGAAAAGGAAGTTTCCTTGACCCCGAACGACGCGTGTAGCGTTATCAACTACGAACTCCGGATCAACAATAAGCCCAATGACGAAATTGGCTATAGTCTAGACCAAAAGACGCACGCAAGATACATAACAGGCCAAGCCATCGGCCGCTGAAGGTATCATGTGTCCGCATCCGTGATTAACACGGAACCTTGTCCGACAAGGGTCCGGCTCCGGCGACTAACCACTATATGCGAGTAACTACCCTAGCGGTAAGCCTCGCCTATAAAAGGGGCTCTAATTCCCATATATGGTAACAACTTTCTCTCTCATAATTACACACATACTCTTATTTTATCTGACAAGGATGTGTACTTACTCTCACGCTGGAGTCTAATCGTGGGGTCCGTCCCCACGGTAAGGCTAACGGTTTACTCTTCTTGTGCAGGGAAACCAATCAAACTACTTGGATTAGTACAAGATCATCCCATTAGTAGCTTGTTAGCCCAGTCCAGCAAGCTACACTCACACCCATTACAACCTGTCACACTCTTTGTACTAACAAGTTGGCGCCATCCGTGGGACCCAGTACACAACTGCTTTCCAGAAAATACTCACCATGAGCACAAAGTCCGAGCCAACTCCCGCCTTTGTGTCCACATTGCGGGGTACATCGGAAAGAGAAAACCACACGATTTCGACAGATCTTGAGGAGCATACGCCCGATGCAGCCCTCCGGAAGTATTGCAATAAGTACTTTGACCAGATCTTGCCTATTGTGACTCAGAGAGTTCAAAAATGGGAGGAAAGAGCCTAAGTGGTTAGACTTCGAATGGGTTGCCGTGAAGTCCCGCATCATCATGAGTCGGAAATACCAACAGGAAGGAGAGACTTGCGGAAACAACTTGAGTCAATGAAGCGGTGGAACACGTAAAGTGATAGCAGCCAAAGACGCACCCAGTCTAGGTCGCCTAAAAGTACAGAAGACAGACGGGAAACATTGTTCAAAAGGCTGCGCAAGAGTGTGTTCCACCGGCAGGGAGACAAAGAAGAAAGTATTTTCGTGTACTCCAAAGATCCCAGGCAGCCAGTCCACCATGTCACCGAAAGAAAAGAGGAGAGCAGCCACATAAACTCCCAATCATAACCGGTAAGACCAGGATTCAGAAGGCACGGAACTGAAAGAGCTCGATCACGGAAAGTGGACAACTGCTCAGGAGATGGGTCGAACGGAAGTGGATGTCGAAGGTCCGAAGTCAGAAAGCGGAAACCACGTGATAGCAACGACGATGACCTGACTAGACCCTGGGCTTGCAAGGAGACCGATCCGTTCTCTCCACGTATCCGCTACTTTGAGATGCCAACGAAAACACAAATACCAACCAACGTGAAAACATACGATGGGAGTGGAGACCCTGAGGATCATCTTAAAATCTTTCAGGCAGCTGCAAAGGTAGAGAAATGGGCCATGCCAACTTGGTGCCTCATGTTCAACTCTACACTAACTAGATCCGCTAGGGCCTGGTTCGATGATCTCCCGTCAGAGTCAATAGACAGCTATGATAAACTGAATGAGGTTTTCTTGGCTAACTTCCTCCAGCAAAAGAAGTGTACCAAAGATCCCGTAGAACTTCATCATATCAAGCAAAGGGATGGAGAGCTAATGGAACACTTTGTAAGAAGGTTTAAAGAAGAAACCAACTACATAAAAGGAGCTCTGGAAATTATGAAAGTCTCAGGATTCATGCATGCAATTACCGATCCGGAGCTGATTAAGCGGTTACACGACAGAATCCCAAAGTCAATGAGCAAAGTAATGGATATAACCACCTCCTTCCTAAGAGGGGAAATAGCCGCAGGAAGTCGCGAATGAAGAAGGCCCTGGGTACAAAGACCAATGGAACGAACAACAATCAAGCATCGACAAAGTTTCAAAAGAGAATTTAGGAACAAACCAAGAATCAGAGAAAGGCAACAGGGTTTTCGCAACCCGAAAAAACCTTTTGGAGAAATACCGGCACAAAGGAGAGCAAGGTTTCCAAAGCTATTCTCAACGACCGCAGTCGAGGAAAAGGCTGATGGAAAGTTCTGTGAATTTCACGGAAAGGCAAGACATACCATGGAAGAATGTCTACATTTATAAAAGCAAAGGGAAGAAAGAAATAAAGGGTCGGTGATAAAGGTAGAAGAGCAACAGGAAAAAGCCAAGCGCTGAACTCTAAATATATATATAAATCATCATCATCGTCATCACTCAAAAACTGTTCGTCAAAAAGACGAAAACACTCAAAGTAAAGTTAGCGGAACCGCGCACACATCTGGAAAAAGATGAAATCAGAACTCCAACAGGAGAAAAACGGCAGGAGCGACAACAAAATAAACAAGGGTCTGGACCTCCCTACCGGAACGAATGAAGATCCTGATCCTATAAACTTTAATAAATAAAGACTCAAAAGGTTCAAGCCAAACACAAAGTAAGGAGGTGAATAATTAAAAACAATAAAAAGAGCCAACTATCGAGATGACTCAGGAAGCAAGTACAAACGTTGAAAAAGTGCCCTGTTACTTCAAACCAATCGGATCGCGGAAGATTATGCGAAAAGAAGCCAGAACAAAGGTCGAAAAACACAGAAACACACTACGGGCGTATGTGGAAAAACCTTACGGAAATCATCCCCAGAGAATAAAAGGAACAAAGATCTGCGACTAAAAAAGAATTAACTTTAGAGGAAGCAATGCCCCGAAGGAAGCACGCAAAAAGTCGCGGTAGACACGACATAAGAACACAATGTGGGAAATAACAAAACTATGGGAAGGATACAACCTCGGGAAGGAAAGTCCTCGACAATAACCAAGCAAGGGCGGAAGCAAAAGGATAAACCTTATTCAGATAACCAAAAAGGAGAGAAAATCTGCAAGTACAGATTTACGTTCCTTCCCAAGAAATATCATGTCAAATCCAGCATAAAAAACAGACGGCCAGGCTACGAGCCCAGACACGTGCCAACCTACCAAATAGTAGAAAAAGGCAAATGATAGCACATGCAAAAACAGTAAAATCTTCGCTATAAATACGTGAAGTAAAAAAGGGGGAAAGCAGAAAAAGCAAAAAATAAACGTCGTCCTCTAGCATCAAACATCCTAACAACAAAAATCCCAAGAAACACATAAAAGTCATTCTGAAAGGAGCTGAAGATGTTATTCAGAAAAAGAGCACGATGGCACATGGGGAAGAAGAAATACAACAAGTATTCCATGGCAACATATCGTCCACAAACCAGTAAAAAAGTCCCACATAGCTTAAACCTTTACCCCCCAAAGGAAAAACTCAAAAGCAAGCATTGCGAAACCCAAAAAATGTTCTTAAATGACTACTAATAACACTTAGGTGGTGTCTGTTTTTAAGAGGCTCGAATCAATCAACCGCACATCCGAATCAATCTGAGGCGTAAATGTCTCGAATCGACCGCATCTCGAACGGGAAAAAAAACTCATGTTTGAACCGCACATTTGCTTGCTCGTACTAATTTTTTTGGTCTTTTTGTGTCGCAAGAGAGGCAACAAGAGGCATTCGACACCCTCTCAAGTCTAGACCATTAAGATCTTATTGCCTCTCGAACGCTCCCAACGAAAAAAACAAACGGTCTGAACGACCAAAATGTCTGACCGCGTCTGAACGGTTCAGATTAAGAGGCTGTTAAGAGCCTCTTAACGAAAAACAAACACCACCTTAGTCGTTCTAAAATGACGACAAATAACCCACCATCACAATACCTCATAACACCCCTTCACTCAAACCTACTCCTATGGCATTTCCAAGTACCTTGCCAATTAACACGACGACACCCGCGACCGGAGCCATACTGTCGTATAGACTCCCAGTAGCCATTGGGAAATAAGACCGTACAGGTGCTCACGGGTCAACTGCGGTGGCGGTCAGGGCAAGGAGGCACGTGGGAAGTGAAATGGTAAGGAGGGAGTGATAGGCGTGAAAAGGATGGGTCCTCGTAGAAGGGTAAAAAGAATGTTGGGTTGTCACAATTCTCAATTTCACCATTTATCATACTCCATATTCATCATTTCATAACGGTTCGTGCATGGTTTTGCATTTTCATTAAACGCTTATTTTCTTATAAATAACGCTATCGCGTAATTAACTATTTTGAACAATTGATTCAATACTTCCAAAAATTTTTCCGATATATTTTATACTCATATTAAGATTATAAAAATAATATAATGAGTTTACCTAGTTTTTTAAATTTATTCGGTATATAAATTATTAAATTTATATTATTACGACGGTTTTCTTAAAAACTACACGATAATTATTATTTCACTCAAATTTTGCAAGAAATGTATTTTTATAATTTTTTTCTATGACTACAATATATTTTATCTTGAACTGTGAAAATTTATTTTTATCTAACGCTACCTTAAATATTCAAATGTGTATACAACTTACTAATCTTAGTTAACAATACTACAAGTTACAACTTATATTTATATAACTTACATCTCTTTACTTACACATTTTTATACATGATAACAAAATGAAAGAAATAAATAAATGAATGAACTAGACAAGACCAAAATCCGCCACCATAATTGAAAACGGACTTAAAACGAGCGAAGTTATGGTTAACCGAACTTTGAGTCAAAAACGGTTGAAAACACTATTCACAGCGTTAGTAAGCTGTCGATTTTAATCAAGGTTTTGAGGGCTCTAAACGGACGCTTCGGGAGAAACGGACCTTAAAAACGACTTAGTTTTCCTATGTATACATTACGTTAAGTCCGATGTAAACCGATTTGTCAATGACTAAAACCGTTACATATTTTTAACTATATTTTCACCATTAGCTCAAAAGTAATTATTTTCGACATGAAACCGCACACATTCAAGTAACAATATTTTTATATAACTAGTTTTCAAGTAGCATATCGGTGATACGCCAAATCATGCATTCACGATAACATATCATAACTCAAGTCATAACATTCATTTTAGGTCGCGGATAGTTTCCGAGCCTCACTTTCGCAGCACTTCATTTTGTTAGCATATCAATCACACCGTGAGTTCATACCCCGCTTACTTGTTTAAATTCCTATAAACTATTTGAAGCTAGATACATGCTTATTTATCAAAACATTTAAACTCTTTTGCCAACCATCATTACTTATACCTTAGACTTAAGTGCAGTGTATATTGTGACTTAAACAAACATCCCAATATTTATATGTTGGAAGGCCATTAATTTGATACGTACCCAACGTAAGGCCGTTGGAGGAACATCCCAATATTTATATGTTGGAAGGCCATTAATTTGGATACAAAATTCAACCAACCTTTGGTTGCTACCGGATACATGTGTAAAAGCTACCCCAACATGCTACACTTTCAAAAAGACAGAACTATCCGAAAAAGATCCTTGAAAGGTTTATCACACTTACTGTATGACCTACAACATTGCAAACTCGCCGCTAAAAAAGCATAAGCATGCTTGGCGAGCATTCCAGCCCTTCAAAGAAAAATAGCAGGCCTGGTAGCTCCTCGGGAATCACCATCAGAAGAGAGTGACAGGAGATTCCCCAAAGGAAAGGGTAGTAGGCAAGGAAAGGATTCTAGCCCATAGGAGGAGAAAGAACACTTGCAAAGACGTTACCCACACCGGGAAAGCAGGTGAAAGGTAACAAAGGCAGCAATAGTAGGTTCAACCAGAACAATTCTTCAGGAAAGAAAATTACAGCTATCATAAGCAAGACAACCCATTGCGGACAACGCTAAAATAGACCTCCGCAAGAACAAAATAAACGAGGAAACATTCCAAGAAGCAATGCTGTGGAAAACTAGAAGGGGGGTTGAATAGTCTTACCAATTAAAACTATGTTTTAAAATACTTAGATCAACTTATGTCAATCTATTTGGATGTGTATGTTGGACATTGATAGATAGATATGTAAATGTGTAATGGAAAGATAAAGAGTAAGAAACACATAACCACGACACGAGTGTTTATAGTGGTTCGGCTACAAGGACACCTTCCTTTCCCTACTCCACTCCCCGAGTCACCTACTCGAGAGTTCGTAATCACTACAAGACACCAACTCCTTATGGCGGAGAAGCCTTCACAAAGTCGCCTACTCTTTTTCCGGTACTAGGTTTGACACCGGGTTCTTCCATAAGGTAGAACCACACCTATCACAACGTCGCTTACCCTTTATCAGGTACTAGGCTAGATATCGAGTTCCATTACAATGGACGAACTACTACCCAACACTATACAACACCTAACCCAAAGGAAACCCATTCCTTATTACAACATCATCAAGGATATCAATATCCTTAGATACAACCTATCTCTATTTATACATCGATGCACCTCATCGATTATACACCCTTGGCATCTTTTACTAATGCCACTTGACTTGACTTCTAGGCACCCTTCACTAATGCCCTTGACACGGACGTTTGGCACCTTTCACTAATGCCTTCGTCTTGACTCCTTTGGCATCCTTTACTAATGTCTTTGACACAAACGTTTAAGCACCTTTCACTAATGCTTTCATCTTGACTCTTTCGGCATCCTTCACTAATGCCTTTGACACAACACTTCTATGGAGGAAGAAAGAATTATCAACAAGAGAACCTCAGTAGTCTTGATGATGACGAAGAATGGCAACTCATGGACTTGAGCTTGCTTGACTTCAAGAGGTGGTGATCTCGCCTTTAAGAGGAACCTAGAGAAGCACACAAAAACAAAACACAAACTACATAGAGAGATCCTTAGGATCTGAGGTTAGAAGGTTTACAATACTAGGAGAAAGTATGTGAGGGAGTGGCCACCCCAAATGAAGAAATGGCTTACTATTTATAGAGGAAAATTAGCTACTGTTCCACGGATCTCTCACTTGAGGGATCCGTCCAGTGTATTCCTGGGGATCCGTGGGACGCTCCTCTTTGCCCATGGGTTTTGGGTCATGGGTCATGGGTAATGGGTCATGGGTCCTTGACTTTGGACCATGGGTATCCAAGTAGATACAATGTATCTAATAGGTACAATGCATCTAGTACATGGGTCATGGGTTAAATCCATGGATCATGGATAATATCCATTCATGACTTATGCATGATGTCATGCAATGGGTTATGGGTTAAGCTCTATGGGTATGGGTCATGGACTTTGGGTTTTATCCAACAACATTCAATGTATTTGGTCAATGGGTCAAATACTTAAGCGTCTACCCATTACATTACCCATTATAATACATACTAGTTATGTATATATCTATCCAATATGTAAACACTAGTTGTTGTACATATGTATTACTAAGTCATAAAATCACTACTACTTGTTTTAGTGTTTTATGTGAAAATTTAAGTGTGTTAGTAAACTATTGGCTCAAACCATTTATGTATTTTATTCATTTCGTTAAAATGATTTTATGTTTGTTATCGACAAAACATTAAAAGATCGTAAAATATAATAAAACGTTTTTACGGCTTATTTGAATTAACAATCTCTCCCTTTTTGTTGATGACAAAACATAAAATTAGTTTAAGGAAAAACTAAAATTCGTAAAAGTTTGAATTGGAGTTTTACTCTCTTCTCCCCCTTTTTGTCGAAACAAAAAGAGCGTCGAAAGGAAACTAACATCTTGTTTTAAGAAAAACATGTAAAAGAAAGAAAATAAGAATATAGAGAGCAACTGACGGGATGTGTTCTCGTGTTAGCTCCCCCTTGATGAGTCCATCCCTTTGTGAGAGCGTCAAGTAAGAAGAAATACTAAACTAATGCATTGCAACTATGTTTGCAAATGGTTTCATCTTTGCGACGATAATGCTCCCCCTTGATGTTTGCAACTTTGCAAAGGGACGTCATGTAATGTAATCCTAAAATATATTGCAAATGATTTTGCAATGTATCGCTTTGACACGAAACTCCCCTAGCTTAGGGTGTCAAAGTCTTCATGTGTATATTGAAAATCTACAAAACAAAGGTTAGAAAACAAGTATATAATGCATAATTTCCTGCAAATATGACTCAAGTTAGTAGAAAAACAAGTCTTCTATTGCACGGATCCCACGTTTCCTTTCTTGGAGGGATCCATCTAGGCAAAATGGAGGGATCCGTCTGTCTGAAAACTTAAGACAACAATGGTGATATGAACAAATGATGTCAACATCAAAATGAGATATGTAATTTTGCACCAAACATATACTCAAGATAATATGGCATAAAACATGTAGGATATTGGATTTCACATACACATCAAACCATGATACAAAGTAGGCGTACAAGAGGTTTTTAGAGAGAGAAAGTTAGAGGTTTGGGAACTTTAGTGAGAGAAAGAAAAATCTTATTATGAGCTCCAACTCTCTACCTTGGAAGGTAGAGAGTATTTATAGTCTTACAATAAAACGCCACACAACGGGTCGTGGATCGTGCATACAGCTGGTAAAGACCGTCCGTCCTCCACGGTGTTACTTAACTAAATACTACTTAGCCTAAAAGAACTACGACTACGAGCTTTCTAACGATTACATATACTGAGGTGACCGACTCTTTAATACCGGAATTTCTAATTCCTAACAATCTCCCCAAGAGAGGACACCTCAAACATATACTAAAATTACATTGAATACAAATAGATATTACATTAAAATTGTTCTTGCATTCTTGATGTAGTACTTTGCTCAAGCTCGTAGTCATTGATTCTTCTCATTGCATGTTTGGTTAATCCAAGTGGAGGTCTTTACCGATCCACGTGATAATAATTTCGAGCCGCTTTTGAGATCATCACCAACAAAATCTCGAGACATCCATTGTGGTGTTGGTATTATGTGATGTTGTGACTTTCGGACCGACATGCTCACATTCGGATCATGATATCTTCTCATCGAGTAGCGGAAGCTTCGTTGATTCATGATATTGGCGCAGCAGAAAGGCGAAGCATGGGGTGAAAATATCGAGTCATTGATGCACTTATCATGATTTCTTGAGAAATGAATGTATTGTGAGCATGCGGCTATGGATTAACCGCATCATTCGATCACAGCAAACGTCGGGTGTACCGCATACAACAGCTTAGCAATAAAGCGCATTTAAATTGTCTTTGATCACTTTCGTTGAATTGAGGTACACAAAATTTACTGTTCCCCGTTGATCAAGACAAGTACCGCCTGTGATCGGTAAAATTATGAAGAATTTCCTTGACAGGTTTCGCGGTTGCTCTAGTTGTTCTCAAACCGAAACGTCTCAAAGAAGACAACACGGAGTGAGTGAACCAAATAATAGAGATTCACCGATTGATGAAAAGATATTTGAAAAACAATCGTATTGCTCAATAGAAATTGTTTTTGCAATACAACGAAGGTTTTAATGAAAATCAATTATCAATCATAAAACACCTTTGATTTGAAACATTCGTATACGGTTGATGTGCTAAAGAAAAGAGTTTTAAGCACAATGACCGGTTTTCAAAGGTATCCGTCAATCCATAACTCGAACCAGATTGATTCAAAGATTGAATCGCTCCATTGTTTCTGCTCGCTTGTCACATGGTTGATCTATTGAATAGATCTCACATGCCACCTACCAGAGCTTGTTTGATGTTGGCTCCGTAAGGCTTTCCATCTTCATTGTGAATATTTTACATATCACTCGGATGTTCGGCAATACCACAAGGATAATGCATAGGACTCAAGATATAATCTCTTTCCACATTGTGTGAAACAGAGAGTCTTCATTGAATGTGTCCTAATGAGATTTATGGATGATCTCGTAGCTCTAGACTCAATTTGTGTATATTTGGATCCCAGATCGGAGACTAGGGAGAGGGTCTCTTCTTCAATATCAACAATCTCTAAGAGAAAGTCGATAGATAATGTCGGTTCCCGTGAGAATGAAACAAGTCCTTTAAGAGGAACTTGAGTGGTTTGGGAAGTTGAAGTGTAGTGCGGCCACCGGGTCCATGACGCCTTGTCTTCAATAACCGATGTTACCTTGGTAACCACCAAGAGCAAATGAATTGAACCCGGTTTTCGCCCTAAGGTTGAATAATTGGAGGGCTATTTGTTTTCACCCTTTTCTCATTCAATTGTTTTTCATTCTTCAACCCCTTCATGCTTACCGAGACTTCATAGCTAGAACCTTGTTGGCTTTATTCCAAGACTATCGGACTCAAATCCGCACTCTTCCCATATCTCATTTTTCTCCTTTTTCAATATACCTAAGGACTTCTACACTATCTAGTGGATTGTCCCTGGGTAGATCCCTCCGGTTCTGGCGGATCATAGGAGCAAATACCTAACCTTATCATCCTTATATCACCATACATAAAGTAAAGTTGGTCGGTCTATTTGGTATTGTTCATCTGCCATTGGAACCAATTGAAAACCATTTGAAAATCAATCCATGTGCTTGTGATATATTATCAAAGCATTTTGCACCTGAATTGTTTTTGATATTTTTAGAATACGAGCTCCCCCTCAACATGTGCATCAAGTGATTGAAATCGT